>OX596217.1:3346288-3511288 GCA_951394215.1 Glyphodes perspectalis
CAGAGCCTAAATAAGCAGTGGGCTAGTGTGATAGTATAGGATTACTGTCTTGGGCGTAGGTAAAGCTATACGACCCTAACGGGCAGGGCCGGACCGTGAATTTAGGGGGCCCTGGGCTAATACTACTTAGGCCACCTAATTACTCAAAGTATAAGACGGAGACTTGAAATAAATGAATTGAATAGGTTTGATTAATCGCAGAATTCGTAAGGCTGCAAAGCGTACGATCTGTTTAATTCTGTAAGTAAAATTATGGATTTTTTTGCATTATCGTTTATTTTCGATTTTGGACTTGATTTAGCTGGGGACCCCTTGAATCTACTGGGCCCTGGGCTGAAGCCCAAAAAGCCATATGGTAGATCCGGCCCTGCTAACGGGTGTGGTGTAGTTATACTCATAAGACTGCAATTTGTACAAAGTACTTTTTTTAAATATTTATTACAGGCCACTGTTCAATTATATGCATCGAAATTTTTTGCCTTAGGAGCCTTGACTAAATTCTTAATACACAATTTACAAAATGTAATCTGAAAAGTGTTAAATTTAGAAGCTTTTAGTAAGTTCGCCATCATGAGCTTAGACCCTGGCAACCCTGCGTCTAAACCTTAAGGGCATAATAGCAATTAATCTCAGCTATTATTTAACCAATAGCTTCGCACGAATGTGGTGCAATTATGGCCCTCAGCCCTTCGGCCTTGGGGCGAACACAATTATTTTAAATGCCCCTTTGGGAAATTAGTATTTTATGAGTCGAGTCGTGACGCAACGGCCCTAATACACCTTAAGGTTATTCTTAATTGCCTGTCAATATTTAAGTTCGACCGTGCCGAATAAAGAAATAAAATTAATAAAATTCCGATGAGTTTTTAAACAGCGAGAATCGATTCGGTTTCGACATTGAGGAATTTTACCAGGTACAGTTTTATGGGTTTTAATGATGTGGGGGCACGCGCGTCTTTGTAAAGTATAATTTTTAATTAATTATGCCGCAGCCCACGCTGGGATTTATACATGTAATTAACTGTCGTAAGTCCGAAGCTCGGCCTGCGAGTAATTCTGTTATGGATACTATATCGCGTACTAGGGCGGAATCTGGTTTTTTTCGGGACTAAGGCATGTGTTAACTTGCTAAGGGATCAAACATTTGGCATTTACATTTTTAACACAATCGGCTAAATGGTTTAACTTTGAACGATGCAACGATGCAGATTAATAGCATTTACTATAATAGTCACATACAGCTTATAGAAAGGTAGAGTTTCGATGTAGAAATATCGTCACTTAATAGCATGCAAGTGTCATCGTTTATGAACGAATTTCCCATGTCGGTCAGGGACTTATAAAAATCTAACAACTTCCTTGCCTAGCATGTCGTAAGGGCCAATCATAAGTATTGGGTAAAGCGCCCAATCGGATCTTCGAAGCGCTGTATCTTTGTAATTTTTCGAGTATTAGATAAAGCAAAAAATACGTATTCAATATTTTTTGATAATCTAAGTTACGGATTATACATTTTTTTGTAAAATATCCATTATGTAGGCGACGAGCTAGACACTTAGACTGATGGCAATAGTTATTACGTTTTTACATCGAATCCAGTACAGCGCACTTATATTTTTGACTAAAATTCTTTTAGGAACTTACCACTCCTTTGACTGCCTACCTTTGTAGGGATTACGAGCGTGATAGTGTATGTATACACATAAAGAACGAATGCAAGTCCCATTAACCTCAAAAACATACGATACGGATAAAAGCGAGTTTGTATTTATTGCACATTGCACACAATAAACCATTTTCCGGCACGACCAGATACAATCGCCAGCTTCAGTTCAGCGCGAGGAAGCAGATACGATCGGCTGCTTTCCGCTAACGATGTTGCGTGTGGAACATTTGCATACGAAATGGAAGACGTTTATGTGGTTAACGGCAAATAGGGTATCATAAGGATGTTTAATTGTTGTGTTAGCCCTAACTGAATTAAACATACATAACATATACTATACGTCCCAAATTCTCGAAGAGGTAAGTAGAATTTAAAAAGCAACAAGTTCCTAAAACTAACTAACTAAATGTCACGCCACTTCCCTAGCGGGGTAGGCTGAGAGAACTGAACGCCATATGGCACGATCCTTACACATCTTACTCGCATCTTCAATATTCATGAACCTTTTCATACAAGCTCTACGGTTTTTATGACTCTTAATGTTTTTATGACTGTTAATACAAGTTCCTAAAACCACATTAGGTAAGCCAAAAATAACATTTTCTTGACTAAAAGTGGCTCAAGGGGCTATCTGCTCATTTAATCCCACCGGGGATTAAGAACGTGATGGTATGTACGAGGAGTGATCCAAAAATAAAGATAATCAAAATAAAACACGGTCTTCTTCTAAACCCATGATTCCTTTTAAAAAATAATCTTTTAATAAATAATAATCTTTGTCTTGACACTCTAAAAACGCAGCAGCCATCACTGCGCTATCTTCTTCAAATTTTTCGCCACGTAGGTGTTCTTTGAGCCGAGGAAAGAGGTAGAAGTCACTGGGAGCTATATCTAGCGAATAAGGTAGGTGTTCCAGCAGTTCGAATCCCGTTTCTTGAATGGCAGCCATCGCAACTGCGGCTTTGTGAGCCGGCGCGTTGTCCTGGTGAAACAGCACTCCAGCTCGCAGTTTGCCACGTCTTTTTTCCTTAATCGCCTCCCGCAGTCTTCTTATTTGGTCAGCGTAGTAAGACTCAGTAATAGTGGCTCCCTTTCCCAAGTATTCAATCATAATGATTCCTTCGGCATCGCAGAAAACGGACGCCATAACCTTGCCCGCAGAGCTTGACGCTTTGAATTTCTTCGGTGTTGGAGAGGAGGCTCGCTTCCAAGTCATCGACTGTTGTTTGGTCTCAGGATCAAAATGATGGATCCAAGGCTCGTCCATAGTCACGAAACGAGATAAAAAACATTCTTGATCTGCTTGGAACTTTTCGAGATCGGCCCTCGAAATGTTAACTCGTTTTTTCTTTTGCTCGTCGGTTAACATTCTTGGTACCCAACGCGCAGAGACATTCTTCATATGCAATTCGTTTGTAAAGTTTCTTTGAATGCTGCTATATGAGATCCCTGTGATCTCAGCTACATGCCTGATGGTCACTCTTCTATCCGCCAATACAATATTTTCGACTTTTTTCACGTTATCTTCGGTTAGGGACGTGGATGGCCGTCCTTCCCGATGTTCATCTTCAGTCGATGTTCTGCCCAGCTTAAACTCCTTGGCCCAGCGTGCAACTGTAGAATATGGAAGAGCAGACTCCCCCAATGTTTCGACCAAGTCGCTGTGTATATCTTTGGTAGACATTTTTTCCAGATAGAGGTACTTGATGACAGCTCGATTTCAATTTTCTCCATTTTGATGTTATCACGGCGACGGTTGGTTTTCAAATGAATGTACGTCCTAGAAATCGTAACCTATTTATATGATTTTTTTATGCTCAACTAGTAACTACATAAGCAATCAGGAAAAAAAAATTAAGATTTTTATGCTGGCTAGAAATAACCGATTATCATTACTTTTGGATCACCCCTCGTATGTAAAAACGGCGGAGCGGTGGTAACTCAATGACAAGGGCACGCGCCTCTTAACCGAGGAGTACGGGTTCAAACCCGGGTATGTACCTCTAGATTTTTTAAATCTATGTAGGTACATATTTATACCACTATCTTGACGGTGAGGGAAAACATCGTGATAAAATATGCAAATTCAAACAACTTTGAATTTGTAACTAGAATCCAAAAATTGTCTGGTTCCCCTATCTAAGGGTTACGAAGGTCAGATCGGCAGTCGCTTCAATGTTATTACCCGACTCGCTAAATCCTGGATCATAGACTAAGCGGACCCCGCCTAAGCACGGGACATAACGCTAGGAAGATGATGATGATAATATGTATATATGTAAAAATAAAATTGACTTGGGTTGGTTGGATAGTTGTGACATATGGCCGGCTCGTAGGCTAATCTCTTAGTTCTTAATCGATCCTATACTTATCTATTATTTTTTTTAAATACTTTTCACACTAAATCCCTTTTTATATTTTTTTTATATGTTTGTGTAAGTAATGTCTTAATGTGACCTACTTACTATTTAATCTCTAGGTAATGATTATTGTACCTCTGCTCAAATATCAGACAACCGAATTTGGATTAAATTACCCGACGTAGGCCATAACAGTCAAGGCGGTGATACATTGATGGACATGCGCATTAAACAAGAGCCTACTTCAATTTAGATTTTGGTGTACATACATTTATAATAACAACCTTTGCTAACAAACTAGTGGGCTTTAATCATCCAAAATTATACACTTACAATTATGATAGTGTTACGAAAGACAAACTAATCAAGAAAACGAACGTGTATATTTACGAGGTAACGATGTCTGCTAATCTACACTATTATTATAAAGAGGAAAGATATGTATGTATGTAACGAAGAAACTCAAAAACTACTGGACCGATTTCAAAATTTTTTTTCATCATTAGAATGCTACATTATCCCTGATTAATATAGGCTTTAGAATATTTGGAAAAAGTTAGATTAGATTAGAAAATAAATGTCCACCCGTGCAAAGCCGGGACGGGCCGCTAGTAATTAATATTGAGGATATACATTAAAAAAATCGACAAAAATTAACAATCACAATCCCCGAAGGGGTATCCAGTGTCCAAGGAGGATCAAGCTTCTGTAATAACTTTACAATTTATAGTCAAAAATCAGCGACTTATCGCCCCTTATCGCTCCTTAGCGGCCTAATCTGTCGCCTCTATAGCCTAAATTAACACCGTAAAGCATCAAAGTTTGAAATAAGTACCTACTCGTATTTTCTTTACCGCAGGTTTCACGCTGTGTCAGACACACTTCGGAATTCCGATCATGATAAGCACTTCAAATGCATTACCGTATTAGGAAAGAAAACAAAACTAATGAATAGAACAATATGTATAACGAATGGAACCATGAACGCAATTAAGCCAAGTGGTTTTTGATGTCAGTCGCTCAACTGGAGTGTTTGTTTAAGTCAATCATTATAATGTTGAGTTTATATTTTATAATAAAATAATAACACATACATTAGTGTGGTTCTCATAAATGCCATCTTTAATTGTTTGCTTTTGCGATTCAAAGATATATAATGAATAATCGACAGTCGCCAAGGTATTGCAAATATTGAACGTGCAGTACGGGGGCGCACGAATTAATCGTGTCATATTTTGTGAGTGATGCTCCGTTGAAGTGGCGCCTTATATGTAAAATTATAATATGTAATATCAGAAACTTTACATACATTGATCTGATCTGATTGCGTCAAGTGTTAATATCAAATTCAACAGTGATATCACGGTGAAAATGTACTTAAATATTAAAATTGACACCTAGATACAGAACAAACTCAAGTATTATTCATACCAATATTTGTCGTGAGTGAGAATCTAACTTTTATCGCATAGAGCAGGGTCACTACCGAATGCGCCATCCAACCAGTTCAGATATGCGAGAGGGTATATAGTTCAGATCAAGCTAGTGTCTTTCTATTTTAATTGCGGTCAAGCAGTCAAAACTATTTAATTTGATTAATTAATCTGCTAAATTTAAAAACAAGGTCAAAGCCGATCCCTAATTGGGAATATAACAAGATGCCAGTAAAAATAAGTACCGGTTGTAAAAACTGACTAACAAAATTTCACGTCACTTCCCTAGCGGGGTTGGTTGAAAAAACCCTGAAATTATGTTAAGCACCCAATTAAACTAAATACTAAGTACTAGTTGCTTATGTGCACAAGGAAAATTAATTTACAGCATTTAATTATAACAGTAGTTCCTTGCATCAGTATAAGAAAAAAATGGTCCGATTATGTCGCAGTTGAAAAGGTTGATAGTAAAAAAAGAAGGAAATGTTAACAATTATTCAAATACTTGCGTGTAATTGTACTATAATTGTTTAGAAACAACATTCTAAAATATGAATAAGAAAAATGCCCATATGATACAAAACAAAGTGCATCTATAAATTATCATAACCTGTTTAAGTCGTGACCTCCTGTACTATAAGGTGGCAACACGATCTTTACACAGATAAATTACTAACTAAATATTAAATCCAATGCAAATTTTAATCTGGATTAATGAATGCAGGCCTTCCTTTGAAATTCCGCAGTATCAGAACACAGACAGGAGTGATATCTATTATTAAGTATTAACATACCTACTAACGAATTAGATATTTTTCTTTCATTGCACAATAAACGGTCAAGTTCGAGTTAACCAATTTGATAAGAGTTTTATAACATCTAACGTATAAATTATTTCCTAGACAGCTGACATTTTATGTGTGCGTTAATATTTCAGTTTTATAAATGTAGGTACCTTTATTGTTAATGGTAAGGACACGCCTCTCAACCGAGGAGTGCGGCTTCAAACCCAAGCACGTATCTCTGGATTTTTCCAATCTATGTACGTATTTATACCTCTAGCTAGGCGGTGAGGGTAAAACATTGTAATTAAACCTGCAAATTCAAACAATTTTGGATATATAACCATCTCCCCTATCTTAGGGTTACGAAGGTCAGATCGGCAGTCGCTTCAGTGTAATTACCAGACTCGCTAAAATCCTGGGTCATGGTCTAAGCACAGGACATAAGGCTAGGAAAATGATGATGTTAATGGGAAATAAATTAAGGATGACTGTACTATCATTCTAAATTTGACACTGCTAAATTATTTGATAAATTTATTTTATTCTGCAACAACCTTCAATTGAAACGTACGCCACACAAATGTCTTCATTGCACTGCATTTCCTGAAGTTGGAATTAGCTATAATCCTTAAAATAGACCTGGGCATATTGAAACCTTAATTATTCTGTTGCTCAGAATCAGCTTGAATCAATATGCAATTAATAAAATCTTCCTCATCCCATAAATGGATCTTTGATTTCAGGTCAATTAAGAAACTCTTAGCAGTATATTCGTAAAACGAATGTCATAAGATTGTAATGTACTCGAATGCAATCGATGTTTTAATTGCATTGCGTTTGCATACACAATCGACGTTAATTAATTAAGTAAATTGTTAAGGCGGTAGCACAGCTTAAGTAAAATAGCCAGTAAGATACACGGACGAGTAAAAAAAGAAGGACTCCACGCTGTCATACTATAGCGTGAAGCCACGTTTATGCATGTGTGAGTGAGATACTTAAGGATACCAGATATCAGATATCTGCCAATTGGCGCACTTACTATATCAATGTGTGACGTAAGTTGCGTGTCAAGTTGAAGCACCTGAGGAGCTTCAACGGCTAGTTAGTGGCACGGAGTCCTTCTTTTTTTAATAGTCCGTGGTGTCAGACTGCGGCCGACAGCCACTTCAGACGCATGACATACTAACACTGTACTGAAATACTGAGTGTTTTTTTTTTTATAAAATCACTCATGATAATTTAGTTTTATTTTTAATACCATTTTGTTATTTAATCCTTCAATGCGGTCACTCAGGGGTCTTTCGTCGATTCGCCGAAAAATAATTGAATTCCAAGCGTATGTTTAAAAACTATTATCTAGACAGAACAAGAAATTTACAAAATTAATTATTAAATATTTAACAATGTTCCGAATCAACGAAACCCCAAAAATCCTTGGGTGTTTTGCACCACGGTATCAATTGGCGAAGTACAAAATAGTTCTTTCCGTTTCATATCATGGTGCGAATCAACGACTTCAAAACGGCTCCTTGTGCACTTGGAACGAACATCTCGTGGGGACAATCGACGAAAGATCCTGACTTAGTAGCGGATCGCCGCGTTAATTTTTGACCCCAGAGCTTAAAACAGACCCGGGCAACTTTTCGAACCGGAATAAATAAATAAATATTCGACGACATCACATACATTGATCTGACTCCGAAGTAAGTAGCTTAAGCACTTGTGTTACGGATATCAGAAACAACAGCAGAATTACAAATATATACTTAAATATTGGATATTAACACCCAGACACAGAACAAACACAAGTATTCATCTCACGAATGTTTGTCCTGGGTGGGGATCAAACCCACAACTCTTGGCGCATGGGGCAGGGTCACTACCGAATGCGCCATCGAGCTCGTCGAATATTTAAATATTACCCTTTCGTTTCAGTTTTAATTTTATTTTCGGTTACCTAAACGTATCACTGTTGTCAGTTGTATTGTGACAAGAGGCACGCAGTAGAGTGGGCGGCAAAGCTCTGTATCGAGATTAAATATCGATCCAAATTAGGACTACGGTTGGAAACTATTCGTTTATCGGTTGATAGTGTGCTTTAATCTAATCGTTAATTAATGGTTCCATCGTATCAGTGTTGTTTAATATTGGTATAATGCTTTAGTTGCATACTTTCGGTATATAATGATTTCTGTTTAAATGTCTGCGCAAACACAGGCGCACTCTCTGTTTCTTCACTCTCATAGTCCGGTGAGTTGGCAACCAGACATGAACGAGAGATCAGACTTAGGACCAACGTGCTTTGCAAGATACGCGGATGATAAACTACCCACTTCTTGACTCTGGGCTAGTACTTAAATTCAATAAAAACATCCAGCCACAAATTTTCAGTTGACCTCAGAATCCAGGATCCCTTTGGCGGCTTTTTATGCCTTCGCATCAAGTTAGGACTTTGAATCAAACGCAACGGGCGCAAATTCGATACGCGCACCGCGACAAAATGTTGTTGATGTAACACGGACTAGTAAAAAAAGAAGGACTCCACGCTATCATACTATAGCGTGAAGCCACGTTTATGCATGTGTGATTGAGTATATGGATACCAGATATCGGATATCTGTCATTTGGAGCACTTCTTATGTCAATAGTGTGACGTAAGTTGCGTGTCAAGGTGGAGTACCTGAGGAGCTTCAATGTCTAGTTAGTGGCGCGGATGTGACAACTATTCGTCTCGTTCACTTTATCCACTTAGTACTCTGTAATATACATGCTTAAATAATTTACTTTGGAATCATATCATGTAGGTACAGGATGTTGACTATTTCTGTATTACAGGTGCAAGCTAATTTAGAAAAAGGTCATGTAGTTGTTTGATTTTTTTTTTATTTTCCGCCCCGAACTTGATCCGGCACTGTCGACAATAATAAATAATAATAAATAAATATCCGACTACATCACATACATTGATCTGACTCCGAGACAAGTAGCTTAAGCACTTGTGTTACATATCAGAAACAACAGTGGTATTACAATATATACTAGAATATTGGATATTAACACCCAGACACAGAACAAACACAAGTATTCATCACACGAATGTTTGTCCTGGGTGGGAATCGAACCCACAACTCTTGGCGCATGGGGCAGGGTCACTACCGAATGCACCATCGAGCCAGTCGACAATGCCTTCGAATGGTTCGTCCGGCGAATATTAATCGAGAAAATCACATTATATTCACGTACGGCGTAGCAATGACCGAGTTGGCTGTACACGCCCGATGCATTTTATTGCATAATGATATAATAATGCACTTGGTATGCACTTCGCTTGACGCTGATCAATTGCTATTACAACTGTTGCACAACCAAACTTGAAATGGAGCAAAGTTCAGCACTCTTCGTGCTGGTACTACGTGGATGGGTGACCAATTCTAGAAGCTGTTGAAGACGTGTGGGAGTAAGCTAGGCTTTTAGATAAGTTATCACCATCATCATCATTAATCCCATGTCAATTTGGGACTATAAATAATAGCTATCAACTGTGTTCCACGCCTTGCATGTCGTAAAAGGTGATTAATTGTGTATTGGGTTTTGGGTGTGTGATTGTGTAGGTGATAAGCTGGGCACTTGTCACAACATTTTCATAATTTTATAAATAATAAATTTCTTCAGACTGACACACCAATTCCCTAGTTCCAAACTTAGCTTATGCTTGTACTATGGATACTAGGCGAACGGATAGACATACTTAAATACGTTTATAAACATCCATGACTCGAGTACAAATGTCCATGTTTATCACACGAAACATTTGCCCCTAGCGGGATTCCAACCCGCGACCCTTGGTTTTGTGGCCAGGGTCTCTGACCACTCGACCAACGGGCCAGTCAAAGTAATTTTCCATCGAACCCAATTCAATTTTATGTGCTGCTAAATGTTTAGAGGGGCGTTTTGCTCCTTTGACTCTGCCTATACATTCGGGGATTACGGGCGTAATGATTACATACATACATACATATGGAATGTTGTAGCCTTTAAAGGTTGCAGGTGTGATAATATCTATTGTTATAATAAGTGAAAAAGTAGTAAAACTGTAAGAATGTAACAAAATGATAAAGATCGTTTGCTAAATATTCGCGCTGCGCGCACGCAGTCGCGGGCACTCTCCGTAACTAACTGTTTCGCGAGCACGTTTATGGTGGTCTTTTTATCTGGTGTCATGGTTGACTGGTAGAGAAGTTAACTGTCTCTTAAACGTGCATATCAATCAATCCCATCAGTTTTTCACTTGGGACATTTTGTGGATTTTCTTTAGTTATTTATGCTAGTGGCTGTTTCGTCCTTGTAGTATAGTTCTACAAGGATATAAAGCCTACAGGAGATATATATATTTAGTATAAATCGTATTAATCATATAGTTTAGTATATATTGTATACTAGCGACCCGCCCCGGCTTCGCACGGTGAGCGCAAAACAATATGAAACTATACTTACAAACCTTCCTCTTGAATCACTCTATGGTATTGACAGGCCCGTTGGTCGAGTGGTCATAGACCCTGGCCACGAAACCAAGTGTCGTGGGTTAGAATCCCGGTAGGGGCAACTGTTTCGTGTGATAAACATGGACATTTGTACTCGAGTCATGGATATTTATAAACATATTTAAGTACTAGCTGTGCCAGCGGTGTCACCCGCGTTTATGGTTAATATTATAAAGACTATTTCCGTCATACACGATTTCTATGTAACTTTAACCATTAAGGCTGCACACGCGACGGAAACTTAAAAAATGGAGTAACTTTTTCCGTTTTCCCAACATTTCCCTTCACTACTCTGCTCCTATTGATTGTAGCGTGATGAAAAGTATACTATAACCTGCCCAGGAGTATGAAGAATAATTGTACCAAGTTTCGTTAAAATCCGTCGAGTAGTATTTGTTTCTATAAGGAATATACAGACAGACAGACAGACCGACAAAAATTTTACTGATTGCATTTTTGGCATCAGTATCGATCACTAATCACCCCCTGATAGTTATTTTGAAAATATATTTCATGTACAGAATTGACCTCTCTACAGATTTATTATAAGTCTATATATCTATCCGTTCACCTTTTTTTTTTACGTGGGGATTGCATTTACGCACCGTTCAAGTCAACCTAGGTTCGGCCTACGAGGGATGTGTCGGACTTAGAGCTGTCTGGGGAAAACACTCCACTACCGACTAAACCTCACTGTGGTCATTCTTCGGGCGTGGCGCAGATTCCGGGCTCCCCACTGCGGGACTCTACGCGAAATCTACGTCTACGCCGCTGCCGATCCATGCGGCCCATCTCGAGGGAGAGGCAACCTCGCCCCCAGAACACCTCGCGGTTCTTATGACGGCACAGACCACAGTGTCACCCCATCCTATTTAACGGACGAGGATCCACGTGTCGTCGTCTTCTCTGGGGCTGCTTGAACGAAGTGAATACAGGCCCCCTCGGAAACACTCCACAACCCCAAAGGCCCTTTTAGTCACCTCCTACGACAGGCAGGGATACCACAGGAGTAGACGGACCCCCCCTGTATGGCGACTCTATCCGTTCACCTAGTATCCATAGCACAAGCTTATAAGCTAATTTTGGAACTAGGGAATAGTTGTGTCGGTCTGGAACATTTATTTATTTATTTATTTATTTTATCTATTGATGAATACCGCACCAGCATCCCTTGCGTAGTTTAAAAGATCTAAGCGAACAAACAGAAGCGGCGACTTTGTTTTATACTATGTATGAAAATCAAATAAGTTCAAGTAAAATATTTGTACAGGACATTCGGATAATTATAAATATTTATCCTCCTCATATTTCAAAGTCAGAGTCAAAGTCAAAATACTCTTTATTTATATAGGTTTGAAACACTTATAAATCGTCAATTCAACAGGAAAATCAACTAATAATATGAATCTACCACCGGTTCGGAATGTTGCTTCTACCGAGAAGAAACCGGCAAGAAACTCGGTAGTTACTCTTTTCAACAACATATTTTACAGGGGTGTATAGATCATATTTGCATTTGAATCATGTCGTGAAGTCGGCTTGTCAGACACCAAAATATAAAATAACGATGTTTACAAAATTTAAGCATAATTTAATTTACACATAAATAATTTACCCTTTACCAACTACAGCAACAGTTAAACTTTAGTTCATTAATGCTCCGTCTCGCAAATCAAAACAAACTATTTCAAACTTGATTCATTTGCTATGTTTATTAAAATTAATTTAACAAAATTGATAATAATTTATTTGCAATGGCGAAAACAAACTCTTAATATTGACATCGATGAATTATTATTTGATGGTTCGTTAGCGCAAGCGCAGGCGGTCGCCGAAACAGCAAATATCAACATTCAAGGCTGAACGGACGGTGTGTGTGCAAATACTGGTCTAATGAGAGATCCCCAGCTACTGTTTGCGAGTAATTGTAGCGTGGGGTATATTCTGAGGCGACCGCGCCACGAGATAGTCAAGATTGTAGCTCCAATAATATGTAAACAGATGACGTCGATCGAACATGTAGAAATGCCATACAATCCTGCATCGCGCTGATAAAGTTATTCTCGCCACTAAGTATATGTAGGATTGATAGATGGTGTATGACAGATACGTAGAATGGAATGATGTGAATTGTGTAAGAAGGAACGTAATAGAGTAAGAGTGACGGAAGAGATTTGAAAAGAGGGAAGTGAGACGAATGGCGGACGACGGACGTTGAAAAGACGTGTGAAAGCTTATTGAAGAATAAACCTTATATTGATACCAGAAATCGTGTTAAATTTGCTGAGTCAACCGCGGGAGAATATCCTGCACACTACATATATATACAATACACCGAGAGGGTTAGTAGGGCCTAGGTCCCGGAGCAAGCTACACCTAGCTCGACGAAAATATTTCTTATAAGTAGTCCCACAATTCTCTTCTTAATTTAATTCTCCACTCCGGATTGACACACCAATTCCTTAGTTCCAAACTAAGCTTATATAAGCTTGTGCTATGGACACTAGATGCACAGATAGACAAACTTAAATACGTTTAAAAACATCTATGACTCGAGTACAACTGTCCATGTTGATCACACGAAACATTTGCCTTAACGGGATTCGAACCCGTTCACGGGTCTTCGTCTTCTTCTTCTTAGTAATGAGTCGTCTGTAGTGATAAAATTGTGGCTAAGCTGTTGTTCAAGCATGGGACCGGCTTGAATCAGTAAAGGTCCTCTTTCACAGAAGATGGATGGAAGCTCAATTTGCAATATGCTTGTGAAAAATCATTAATAATTTTTGTATTATTATAAGAACGTTTACTCATTTGTACTCGAGTCAGGATTTTTGTAAACGTATTTATTAAACATGTATTTAATTTAACCCTTACCTAAATAATATTTTATCATCATCACATTCCTCGCGTTATGTTTTGTACATAGACTGGGTCCAGTTTCACCATGATTCAGAATTTAAGGAGTCTTGTAATTAAATTGAAGCTACTCCCCATCCATATACTCGTATGTGCCGATAAATAATACTTCTTACAGCGGCGGAGAGCGGTGGTAGCTCAATGGTTAGGACACGCGCCTCATAACCGAGGAGTGCAGGTTCAAACCCGAGCACGTCTTGATTTTTAAAATCTATGTTCGTATCTATGTTCGTATTTATACGAGCTAGTCAGCTCGTTGAGGGAATAAATCGTAATGAAACCTGCAAATTCAAACAACTTTGTAACCATGATTAAAATATTGTCTGGTTGTATGTAATTACTAGACTCGCTAAACCCTGGATCATGGTCTAAGCAGAAATAGGGAGATGAAATAATACTTCTTACACGTTATATTAATTTAGAGTTAGAGGAATTGGTACGCAATCCTGAACTGTAGCAATGTAATCGAGTCCCTCCAAGCCTGACTCGATCCAAAGTCAATCGAGTCACTCACGAGGTTGAAGATCGAGTCCCAATCCTGTCCAGACACAGATGGAGCCGTAGTGTTGCCTCATCAGCCTCCGACTACATTCACTGGCGAGTGGAAGCGAGTGTTGCAACCGAGGTCTTGGTCGAGACACCGCGGCTCCGACCTTAAAAAGATTAACTTAATCACTCGAGTAAATAAGGGAATAGGGCTTTTCAGCTTTATTACTTAGTGCTTCGTTTATACCCAGTATTGGGTTTAAATGAAGCACTAAGTAATACAGCTGAAAAGCTACACCTAAACCTATCTAATGATAAATGATAATAAAACACTGCGATGTAACTACATAAATTAATTGGCTTTCTATGCTCCCCGGTGTATCGTTCCACCGTTAAGTCGGTTACAACTTCAAAAAAAGGAGGAGGTTCTCAATTCGACAGATTTTTTTTTTTTTTTTGTATTTTGAATTTGGTCTTTTCATCCCTTTTTACATCAATGAGTTTCTATTGCTAAAAAAGTTATCGCTAATAAGAAGGTTGGTTGTCTAACACCCAGTCTGTATAATAGCCGAAAAATATAATGTTCTTTTTAGTACAGAAAGCTTCAACCTTGTTTGCTGTTATTATATGTCTGGCCGCGGTTTCCTCTGCCTACCCCGCTAGGGAAGTGGCGTGAAGTTTAGTTAGTTAGTTATCACTGACCGCTTGATGAAAAACCATTTGATTATGTAACGAAATGGTTTTTTAATCATACTACCATACAATCCCTAGGGGCTAATTGTTTAAAATATACATTGTACTCGAGTCATGGAAGTTTTTAAAATTGTGTTTTTACGTAGGTATGTCTATCAGTTACTTAGTGTCTACCCATAGTACGTACAGGCACAAGTGCTAAGTCTAAAGCTAAGGAATTGGTGATAGCCTGAATAAATTATTTAACGCGTTAATTGTTGCTCTCAGACTTTGTAATAATGTATCTGTATTTCTTCCTTAGGATGTTGTAAAAGGCGACTAATGATGTATTGGGTGAGCATATTAGTTTGCAACCGGTATTTAAACAGAGAATCTTCAGTTATTTATATCAAGTGTAGATTTCAAAGGCAAATCATGCAATGCGTAGGAGTATAACGACGTTCGGTGTATGCGAGCCCGCAGGCGCTGCCATAAACCACGTTTATAGATCATTAACGTTAAACTGTATTTAAGTGGCCTGTAATCCATCGATAACCGTCTATGCCAGCGGGGCTTGTCTTTGGATTGGGTCAGAGATACCCAAACTGTTTTGTTCAATAGACT
Organism: Glyphodes perspectalis; assembly: GCA_951394215.1. Classification (NCBI taxonomy): domain Eukaryota; kingdom Metazoa; phylum Arthropoda; class Insecta; order Lepidoptera; family Crambidae; genus Glyphodes; species Glyphodes perspectalis. The sequence continues at coordinate 3,361,775 of OX596217.1, forward strand.
TGAGGTTATATTTGTCTAATAATATAATTGTCGTAGCAATAGCCGGTCTGTCACTTTGAACACATTACACTTGAATTATAAACACTTACGTAATAATAATAGAAATCGGCTGTAGGACACGTCTGGTTTCAAAGTCAAAATACTCTTTATTTATAAAGGTTTAAAACAAACACTTATAAATCGTCAATTCAACAAAAAAATCAACTAATAATATGAATCTACCACCGGTTCGGAATGTTGCTTCTACCGAGAAGAAACCGGCAAGAAACTCGGTAGTTACTCTTTTCAACAACATATATTACAAGGGATTAAATAGGAGGAATAGAGGGGTAAATTGCTCTTACGATATTTTTTTCAGTCATCCCATTATATTATTTACGTTGATTTTCCATTGTGGAATTTAATATTCTGACTTACCTTTTCATCTAGATATTGGATGTGATATTAAGTTTTTTTAAGTTTTATATTAGTGGCTGCTTTATATACCTTAAGTCTGTACTCTGTAGTGGAGAATCGAAAAGTCCTGATAATTGTAAAATTTCATTTTCTTCCTTTAAATATGAGCTCCTTGTAGTCAAGACCAAGAGGCCATACTGACAGTTTGGAAACCACCGAACAGGTCGATGTTATCAGCAGTAATGATTTGCCGATTCATAACAATAACATAAGTCTCGCCGCTGGGCACAACGTCTACCTCTATTATACAGTGTGTTTATATGAATTAACTATGCATACGGTTGAGAGGGTCTTCGATACTCTGAGGTGGATCAGAGGAGGAAAAGGGACAGTATTTTCCAAAACAAGTTTGAACCTTTGTTTGAAGATTTTTCTCGTGAAAGGTACGCAGTGGCGGACTTAGCCAGTTTTAGGCTCGGGGCGGCAAAGAGCTGTACGAGGTTCCCAGTAGGGATACGAGCAGTGTTGCTTGAACGAAATGGGGGGGGGGGGAGGGGTTCTAGGATGATTACAGGAACTTGGAGATAATATGAGGCCCCCTCCGCCACTGAGTTTACGTAGTCAAGTCCGTGTATGTTACAAAAGCAACGAGGTATATTCAGCAAACAGATTATTATATTTTTTGTGCAGACGACGAGCCGACCCGACTCAATTTTGTCTTTGCTCCATGGAATTTATTTACCCCTTCGGGAATAGTAAGCATAATATTGTGAATAAACACTAACACGCGTATATTACAGACAAAACGTTGAAACTCGGTTCAATTTAGATATATTTTTAAAATATCATAATAAAGGTACCAGCAAAAGTTACTAAAAAACTTGGCAGGCCCGTTGGTCGAGTGGTCAGAGACCCTGGCTATGAAACCAAGGGTCGCGGGTTCGAATCTCGCTAGGGGAAAATGTTCGTGTGATGAATATTGGCGTTTGTACTCGAGTCATGGATGTTTATAAACGTATTTAAGTATGTCTAACCGTTCGCCTAGTATCCATAGGACAAGCGTATAAGCTTAGGTTGGAACTAGGGAATTGGTGTGTCAGTTTGAAGCATTTATTTTGTTTACTTATGCACCTGCTATTCTTACCAACCGTAGCTACCTGTTACTCAAAATTTTTATACGAATTTCACGATTAGGTCATAAAAGCCCTAACAAAAGATTACGGCGGCATGACACAACTGTCGTTCCTGAAGATGCCGGTAATGAATCGCGCGTTATCTAATGCGTTAGCGCATCGGTTACTGCGCTTGCGCGATCCATTGCGTGCCTGGGTGGATCGCCTGCGCATTGGCACAGGGTTGCCACATACTTAAGGGGCGTTTTTGTTGACCCAGGGGAAGGCGTTACGCCCTGTCCCACGGATTCCAAAAGGTACGATGCGGTAAGATGTATCAGACTCCACAGGATCGGAAAATCTAATGAAAAGCGCCCCAGCCATGCAAGGGGTTGGGTTCTCTGTGCTGCCTCCTAAAAATGATTTGTCTACCATTAAAATATGTATTTATAAAAATACAAAAAACTGCAGCGACTTTGAATCCTTTTTTCTACATCGGTTTACCTTTTTATCTCCGGGTCTTGTGCTGTAAGTCCTTATAATAGACCCACCTAACATAATTTATAGTTAATAAATAAATATCCGACGACGTCACATACATTGATCTGACCCCGAAATAAGTAGCTTAAGAACTTGTGTTACGGATATCAGAATCAACAGTGGTATTACAAATATATACTTGAATATCAAATATTAACACCCAGACACAGGACAAACACAAGTATTCATCATACGAATATTTGTCCTGGGTGGGGATCGAACCCACAACTCTTGGCGCATGGGGCAGGGTCACTACCGAATGCGCCATCGAGCCAGTCTATTCAATATATATAATAAAGAGCCGAGCCAAGTTTTGTTAATTTCTTAGGAACTTACTTTTCTTTATGGGGAAATAAAGAATGTGAAACTACAGCGTTACTGTCTGCTAATGCAACATTTTAACACATAATGCATTGCAATTTTAAGGTGTTTTTACTATTTACTTTTTAAATAAGGAAACTATTTGTTTAAAAACGGTGACAACCCTCAGTGAATAGAACTCGTTTGTTACGGGCGGCGAAAATCTTGTGATTTTGATTGTGATTCATTGGGTAATCTTAGAGGAAAGCGGCAGCTTCAATAGATAATTAGCGATGCCTTGTGAAGCGACGGGTGGTGCCGGAACTATTAATTAATGTGCTGACTAACTGACCTGCCTAACTACTAACTGACTAACTGACCTGCCGTTGTTAAATTTGTTAATAGGGGAGACGATACCAATCATTTGACATATTTTTTATGAGCTGTAAAAACGTTTCCATAGATTTTGTATAGAAATACTGAGGTGTGACGTAACGGCTCAGCATATCTATAGCCAAGCCATACTATAAATTTGCAGTATACAGCTATAGCCGAGGCTATAGCTGTATATAGTTTCCATCCAACATTTCCATCAAACGTAGCCCATTGTTCCATGTTGGTCTGTGACTTAAAAATAATGTGCCAACTGTGTTTCTTGCCCAGCATGTCGTAAAAGGCGACTAATGGTGTGGGTTTAGGGTATGTGATTGTGCAGGCGACAAGATAGCCACTTGTCACTACTTTTTGTCAATTTTCCATCGAACCCAGCCATTGACTGAATATGGTTAAAGGGGCCTGCTGCCCCTTTGAGTCTGCCTGAGATCAGTTCATACATTCGTAAATTTTTTACTGAATAGTGACGTCGCAAGCCCCCACTCCAAAACTCTTTATCTTTATGATTTTTTGTTAATTTGATAAAGCGAAAAATATGTGTCTAGTATTTTTGTATAATCTATCTGACCGTCTGAACATAATTATAGTTTTTTAATGCAGTCATCATCCCTGTTAACTCAAAAATGGTTTTAACAATGTTAACCCTGATTGTGATTATCACGCAAGAAATTAAAACAACATTATGTACAAATTGACCGTGTCATTTCACAATATTGCCTAAAAAGGATCCGTATTTACCGTTAATGCCGTATATTTGTTTATAACATTACAAAAATCAGAAAGTTAATGTTTGTCTGTCTGTCCATATCTCATTATGGCGTTTGCACAATCGCTATACTTAAGCGGGCTTAAGTAATTATATTTGATCTACTTACAACACTGGTTAAGCTTGTCTGTCTGTATTGACTTTTTTTTATGGGGTTATCCGTAGAATGTTGTGTTACAAATGGGGATTGCAATGCTGCATCCAGCAATCCAGCAGTGCCCAGCATAATTTTAGCTGCTTTTTTAACGCTGGATCAAGCATTTATAACAATCATTGCAAATGTAAGCATAAGAAAAATTTTAACTACATAATAGCTATTAAGACATGGCATTTAAAAGAGTAACTATCGAGTTTCTTGCCGGTTTCTTTTCGGTAGAATCTGCTGTTAAAACCGGTTTATATTTATTTTGTTCTGACGATTTATAAGTGCTTTTTTTAAGCCTATATAAATAAAGATCATTTCATTTCATTACATTTCAAGCAATCCAGCCGAGTACAGCACAATTCTAACCCCGCTGGATCCAGCAAAAATGCAGCTGGATTGCAATCACTAGTTACAAAGCGAAATAGCAAAATACTTAGTAGGTAAAAGACCTAAAGTAGATTCCTAACTTATAATTTTTGTTAATAATCAAGCACACAAACTCACTCAGTAAAATCAAACGTACAAACATTGTAACATATGAACATTTAAATATACATACATACATACATAACATCACGCCCATAATCCCCGAAGGGGTAGGCAGAGTCAAAGGGGAACAGGCCCCTTTCACCACATTCACCCAAAAACAAAACTGAGCTGGGTTAGATGGAAAATTGTGAAAATGAAAGAACAAATATATTTTAAGAAGTTAGAAAAGGCCGTGCCCTTAGAGACGGCCCTACTTGTTTATCTCTGGCTCCGTCCGGATTTAGCCAACTGTCCAGAAGCGATGCGGTGGTATATCAGTCATATATCATATAGGATTCCCAACAGTCCTTCGGGATGCACCTCTTAGCCTCATCAGGGATCTGTCAACTCCCTCCTCCCACCATAAGGAGTACATATACATACATACTTATCATCCTCAAAGGTGGGCAAAGTCTAAGAAACAGCAAGCTCCTTAAACTACATTTAGCCAGAAATAAAGTTTCTTGTCTAGGCGACTAATTGTATATCGGGTTTTGGGTGTGTGATTGTGTTGGCGACAAGCCATTTGTCACTACTTTTTCACAATTTTTTCAACTAACCCAGCCCTGTTTTATTTTTGGCTGAATGTAGTTATAGGGGCCTGCTGCCCCTTTGACTCTGTCTACCCCTTCGGGAATTGTGGGCGTGATGTTATGTATGCAAAGTTAAGTTGGGATAGCGAGAAAATTGTAAATAAACAGTGATGAGTGGCTCACACGTCGCCTACCTCAAACCCACATAGCATTGCCAGACGTCCGGATAAAGCCGGATAAAGTTAGCTGTGTCCGGCTTGTTCAGCTTCTGTTAGGCTATTTACATTTTGCAAACGAGCGAGCGCCCAGCGTGGCCGTGCGCAGGCCAGTCACTGTCGGTCGCTCCCGCAATCCGTCATAATATGGGGTGTCCGGCCTTTCAACCCAAATGTCCGGCCAAACTTGTTGCTCTGTCCGGCTATTAGGTTTGGCAAAATGGCAGCGCTAAACCTATTACAAAATTCGTCGCCATTTACAACATTTTGTAGTCAAGAAACACAGTTGGCATATTACTTGATTATTTTTCAATCCCAAGATAACATGGGATTAAGCAACATAAGGATAAGGGGAAGAAACTTGGTCAAAATTCATGTATTGCCCCACTTCTCCAATAAAGATATAAAAAGTTAAAAAAAAACTAATTTTGCAAGCACACCCTTTTCCCTATATGGATATAGATAAGAAAGAAAAAAATAAAGGTAAAAGAAACGTGGTCGCAATACCTATAGGTATATCTCGCGGCGCCACGTGCGGGGAGATGTCGCGAACGGGCGCAGCTGCCTTGCCGCGGGCAATGCCGCGCATACGCCTTGCGACACCGCCGTCTGTACACGCGCGCACACAACTGCTGACCGTTATTTTTGTTAATTTTAGAGCCGACTGCGATAGAAAGGATGTGTGTTCCGAGTGTATGTATTTTTTCTTGAGTTTTAGCATTTATTATGTCGTAGACGAGCGGCGTGCCTAGTAACGGGGTTGGCATAAAAAAATATTTCACTAGAATAAATACGGCATTCGTCATTCGATCACATACGTTGATTGAAGTGATTTCAAATTAAACTTGTGATTTTTCTTTTTGTATTTTCCCGCGATGTATATTTCTTTGTGATTTGGAAACATTAATTTTAAAATGGAAGTAGCCTAAGTTACATTTTATAAGACCAGCTATCTTCTAGTGAAGGAAGAGACAATATCGTTGCAGTAATAAAAAAAAATGTTGGCACGAATGGACAAAGACTGAATGATAATAAGAATTTGCTTAAACAACACAACAAACAAACAATACAATTACAAATAACACTAGAAAAAATATGTCAGATATTGCCAGCGCCTATGTAAGTACCTAATTAATTGATATGTAGCAAAATATGACAGTGTTTTGATGTAAACGTATATGTTATTTTACTGTGGTACTGTGCCCAGTCTCCCTCACTGAAATCTACTCGTTTGGGATAACCCATATTTATAGAACACACGTAATGTATGAGAAAGATGTTGAAGCAAGTGAGCAAATTAATTATTGCTTATTACAAAACTTACACTTTTGCTGTTGACTATACAAGTGTTGTGACTTTCAAAAGAATTCGATGTATATTTTTAGTGGTTTATTTATTTCACAAAAATCTGTCGTAATCCGCAATGCCAACATTCCATTGTACGGAGCCGGTCGGGCGAAAATACATGGCGTGTTTTATACTGTGGTTTTCTGATCGCCGGGAACAAAGAGCGCATTGGTGTCTTAACCCTAATAGTGGCCAGGAGAAAACGGAGCGGTGGTAGCAAGAATGGCAAGGATGCCACATATGCAAAAAGTGTGGGCTCAAACCCGGTACCTCTGGATTTTTCAAATCTATTTACGTATTTATACCACTAGATCGACGGCGAGAGAAAACATCTGGATGGAATCTGCAAACTCAAACAACTGTGGATGGGTAAACATAATCTAAATTGTTTGCTTCGCAGTGGCTTCGATGTAATTATCAGAGTTGCTAAATCCTGGATCATGCCTGAGCGGACTCCGACTAAGCAGGGGACATAACGCTAGGAAGAAGACAAAAGAGTGTCTAGGAGAAAACGATTGGTTTTCTTGAGGTGCTGGCGTTCACGTCTTGTAACATCAACATCTGAGTTATATATGTTAGTATAGTGATGGATGGTATATGTATAAAAATAACAGAGCCGGATTACCTGGGGGCTATCATCACGCCCGCTTTCCCTGATGGGGTGCGCAGAGTTCAGAAAGCAATAAAGGTCTTTATGTAAACCGCATTTGGCCTAAAATTGTGGGATTGTTAATTGGGAAATTGTGAAAAAAATTTCATCCTACGTAAATACCCAATACCCAATACGCCTTAGTCCCATTTTCCGACATGCTTGGCAAGAAACACAGTTCATTATTTTTGAGTCCCTTTTTTTTCACCCGGAGAAATGCGTTGTATGCGACTACCTCGCCTTGGGGCGACTAGATGGTTATGTGCTCCCAGGATAACCGCATCAGGAGACCCCCTCTCCGGCCAAAATGGTAACGGCCGGTGTATACCCACTAAAACTCCACTGGAACAACCCGATACATAATGCTAGAAAAAAGATGATAATAATTTCAAAGCCGTTATCGACTAATAGACATCACTAGTGACTACTCAATTTGAGTTGCTGGGAGATATTATGAAAGCAAATATTGATAGATTAGTGGTGTTGAAACAAAACTTTCCGTGTTCTTTCACATTGCGAACGTGCAAATACACTGAACAGATTACGATGAACTGTTTTGCAAGGAGTTTGTGTTACATCACTATAGTCTTGTACGGATTTTGATGCTGGGTTTAAATGCTAGTTGAAAGGGGGGACATTCAGTGCCGTAACTGAACCGGTTGGGGCCCGTCGCAAATTTGGGCCCCACTTAATTTAAAACGCAATTGTTTTCAATGACTAAACTCTTCCCCGAATGGGACATCGGTTCCATCCATGCATCAGGTGGAAAAAAAGAGATACTTGATGAAACAGTGATATATAATGTACGTACACATAGATATGTAATATCTACAAACAAACAAAGCATCACGCCCATAATCCCCGAAGGGGTAGGCAGAGTCAAAGGGGCAGCAAACCCCTTTAACCACATTCAGCCAAAAACAAACTGGGCTGGGTTAGATAGAACATTGTGAAAAAGTTTGACTTACAAAGAATGTGCCAACTGTGTTTCTTGCCTAGCATGTCGTAAAAGGCGACTAATGGTATATGGGGTTGTGGGTATGTGATTGTGTAGGCGACGAGCTAGCCACTTGTCACTACTTATTCACAATTTTCCATCTAGCCCAGCCCAGTTTTGTTTTTGGCTGAATGTGGTTAAAGAGGCTTGTTGCCCTGTTGACTCTGTCTACTCCTTCTGAGATTGCGGGAGTTATGTTTGTTTGTTCATTCATATAAACCGACTTACCCGACACCGTTTTATTTTTGGAGAAAATATGGGCATGATAGTAATTATGTACTTTATGAAAAAAATCCGCAATTTATAAATTTAAGTCCTATATACATTAGCTTAGTACATAAAAACCTAACAATACAAGTATTTTAAGTTCCTAAGTTGTTTCTCACATGTGTGTCAAGGTATCGGATGTCTTAAATAACGGCTTGAATACACGCACCGACTATATAATGAACACTTAGGATATCCTGCAATATCGGTCTAAGCACTAGGTTAATGGTGTCGCAAAAGTACCTAGCGAATCTACGTAGATACCTATACAAAATAAAAATAAATCGCCAAATATGTTGCTGCGCTAAACTGAAGAACGATTTCACCAATAGATACGGAATTTTTTTTCAGTTTTTTTATTTTCAGATAAAAGGACAGTAAGCCCCTACAGCCACATTCAGGCAAAAATAAAACTGTAGGGTTGGATGGACAATTGTGAAAAATTTGTGACAAGTGTTTTTTTATTCAATAAGAATCTCGCTAGAATCACAGAGAAAAGAAAAAAAAAGCCGTTTTTCTCTATGTTGGGACTGTGGGTTTTGGGTATGTAGTGTCACATACCCAAAACCAAAACCCAATATACCATTAGTCGTCTTTTGACGACATGCTAGACAAGTAGGCACATTCTTAAAAAGTCCTAACATGGAATACAGCGGCAATTTTTTTTTTTCATATTTTCTCTGAGATACATGCGAGATTCTTATTGAGAGAAAAAACGTAAAAATTGCACGGGAAATGGTAAAAAACACAATTTTCATTGGACTATGAAAGCCTGGCCGCCCCTGTCGGGAAAGATAGTTAATAATTTATGCAGTTTATGTCACCCAGATAATAATAACGAATTAATCCACCTCTTACAACGATTTTGTTGCGTATAGGCCTTACGGCGCGCGCCTCACATGTCAATACAAAAAGTAGGTATGTCTATTTTTCCGCCATACAAATTGAACTCGACATGCTTTGAACTAGTGTTGCCGCTCGATAGGCCAATATCGATTGTCTTACGATAGCCTATCGATAGTTGAAGACAATTGATAATATCGATACTGAAAACTATCGGTGAACAGCAATACTATAAATAATATCAATAGTATTGCTGTAGTAGTACTCGTCGATAGTATCGATAGTATTGCTGTTTACCGATAGTATTGCACTAACATAGAAATCGATACTATCGATACTATTGATACTATCGATTCTCCTATCGATCGTATGGTGATTTGGCCGTTAAACTATCGATTTTACGGCAACACTACTTTGAACGACCCAAAACACTTGAAAAAAAAAAAGATGAAAAAATTAACCATTTATAGGTCTAGCCCTTGAGCCCAACTGATTTTATAGCTAATCGAAGAGGACGGATAGCGTAACTAAATAAATAGAAACCATGTCTAATCTCAAAGATGCAGCAAGTCGTTTCGAAATACGCTCTTTATTTATTTATGGCACATCTGAATTCGCGTAAAACATGTCCTAACCCACGACTGGTTTCGGCCACTAATTTTAATTCTAGCACCAAACTTATTAATAAACGCGGAGCTATCAAGTACCTTGCGAAACTCCGTATAAATTACGTTGGATTACCGAAGACAATCATGGACCGGAGAATGGATGGGTATGACAGGACCGAAGGCCGGAGAACGGACGATTTATATGAATGTGTACTGACGTGAATGTACACTACAATAGGACAAATAGTGGCTGTGGATTTATAATTGGCTGTAGACATCTATACGGGAGCTAAGCGCCGTGATAGCCTTGCATCCTTGGGACAAAGTGCCGAATTTGTCAATCTACACATAATAGTGTATCATTATAAAGAGTTGCCTCTTGATAATGTAACAGAAAGATTGTTTATTTGCGTTGAATAGGCTTCAAATCTACTAGACTGATTTAAAAAAAATTTCGCTAATTGAAAGCTACTTTATCAGCGAATAACATATACTATATTTTATCCCCATATTCCCACGGGAACGGTAATTATGCGGGTGAAACCGCGCTATTAGACAATAGATCTGCTTGCATAATACATGATAAGCTCGATGGCGCATTCGGTAGTAACCCTGCCCCGTGCGCCAATAGCCGTGAGTTCGATCCCCACCCAGAACAAATATTCGTATGATGTGTTTGTTCTGTATCTGGGTGTTAACATCCAATATTTAAGTATATATTTGTAATACCACTGTTGTTTCTGATATCCGTAACACAAGTGCTTAAGCTACTTACCTCGGAGCCAGATCAATGTATGTGATGTCGTCGGATATTTATTTATTTATTTTTTAATCCCTAGCTCCAAACTTAGCATATATGCTTCTTCATCAGATACTAAACATACTTAAATACGTTTATGAACACTCTTAAACATGCACACGGGATTGTGTGACGGAAAAATTGAGACCCTCCCCGGGCAACCCACGCTACGCCACTGGATCCGTTCTTCCCCTTGGACTACCACGGGTTTTCCCAGATCACCGGACCAGCTCAAACGTTAACTGGCTATTGATCGTAAAGTGAATTACACGGTTATAGTTTTACGACAGAGAGGAAAGCTATTAAACGCTTTATGAGCTAATTATGTTGCAATGTAGTTGGAGTGATTACCATGAAACAGTGTACTTCAAAGTAGCCAGAGGAACGGGTTTTCTATGGCATTCCAAAAAACATGAGTAATTCCGCAAAAACCTTTGCGTCACTCCGGTTCAGATTATAAGTAATTATAAAAAATCAGGATATTGCATTACAATGGCTCCGACCTGATCTTTTGAACCTAAGTAGATATTATTTGAAATCTGTTAGAATCTATGAAGTACTTTAATCTCAGATACATAAGCGGACAAGCAGAGTTCAACGAATAAAGATCCTAGAACTACATTTCGACAAAAATGTATTCGAGTTGGGTTAAATAAATAATAATAAATAAATATCCGACGACATCACATACATTGATCTGACTCCGAGGTAAGTAGCTTAAGCACTTGTGTTACGGATATCAGAATCAACACTGGTATTACAAATATATACTTAAATATTGGATATTAACACCCAGACACAGAACAAACACAAGTATTCATCATACGAATATTTGTCCTGGGTGGGGATCGAACCCACAACTCTCGGCGCATGAGGCAGGGTCACTACCGAATGCGCCATCGAGCTTGTCAAATGGGTTGGATGATAATTTATGAAAAAGTAATGACAAGATGGCTAGCTCTTCGTCTCTATCATAGGTTCCAAACGGGGGTGATATCATCCCCTAGTGGGCGCTGGAGATTTTCGAGGGGGCGGTAGTGGGCTCAAAGGACGGCGCGGCGTACTACCTAATTGAAAATTTAACATAATGAAATACTTGCCTCTATTTTTAGACAAGAAAAGACATCGTATTAACCATCTATGTTTATCCCTCAGCCTCACAAGACGCACGATTACAGAGAGATAACTATTTTTTTTTTATTATCAAAAGATAATAATATACAGCCATATGAAATAAGTATACTATGTAAAGAGAGGCGTTGGATTTTTTTTTTCTTATAAAGGGGGCGGTAAACCAAAGAAGGTTGGGAACCTATGGTGTATATAATCACAAAGCCTAAAAGGCCATTAGTAGCCTTTTACGACATGCTAGGCAAGGAACACAGTTGGTTCATTCGTTTTAAGCCCCAGACCAACATGGACATTTAAATTTTAACCACTAATAAAAACCCTAATTGCTTTGACCTTTATCGAGAATTAAATCGACTTTTATAATTATAATTACCTCAGTTACAATTCATCTGTATAAGTAGAATCGATCTACTCTATTACAGCAAGTCTGTCTGTACGTCCGTGTTCCGCGATCCAGTTTTTGCAGCAAACAAGTTTGTATGCAGTTTATGCGGTAACGAAAGTAAGATACTTCAGATTGCCGACAATTTATGTCTTGATTAGTATTATGCAGTGCATTTAGCTGAGAGGATTGCAACTCGACAGGGTGATTCGGTAATTAATTGCGTTTTTTAAGTGGAACGTAAGTCGGCTGTTAGTTTCTAAAACTGGCATTAAATAAATTTTATTGTTTTTAATTTTTGTTATTGGAAAATCCAGCATGTATGTTTAAGTTAAGTCTTGAAGTATCAATCATTTCTTAAAACTAGCTGTTTCTTCTTAACATAGCTTCAGTAATTTTGACGGATTTTTCCAATTATATTCTTCTCATAAACATCATTCCTGGACGTCCTTACAGGACGTAAGGGTAAACGCACTTATACGTACAATATATTACTATGGCGAAGGATGGCGCTGGTTCCACAGATACGTTTTACGAGTCATGATGCAATAACTGCAACAATTACAATATCCATTTTAATTGCTTCAGAATTGTGTGACATACCAAAAAACGCATTAATATCGTTATTTTAAAAGCTAAGCCACAGACAGTCACACAATTCAGACGTACACGTCAAACATATAACACCCCTTTCTTCGCGTCCAGTGTTAAAAAAGCATATTTCAGAATATATATTCTATCTATGCTTCTATAGGCACTCATATATAAAGCTGAGGAGTTTGTTTGCTTGAACGCGCTAATCTCAGAAACTACTAGTCCGTATTGAAAAAGTAATTTTGGGTAGTATAGTTCATTTATCGAGGAAGGCTATATAACATAACTGTTTTTTTTACTTTTCTTAAAAACACTTGAACAGCTGGCTATTTAGTATGAAAAGGAATAAAAATTACATCATTTTAATTTTCTAAAATCGTTAAAATAATGAGTTTCTAGTGGTAGTAAATAATGAGTTGGTTTTGCAGAAACTGAAATTAACCTTGTATATAAGGGCCAAAAATGGGCTTGTAAATGATAAGTATATTGAACAAATAAATGACAACAGCAAAAACAAGGATTATAGCAAGTTAAGGGCAAAAGAATTCCGATACCGGGAATCGAACCCGAGCCTCCTGGGTGAGAGCCAGGTATCCTAGCCACTAGACCATATCGGATGTGATAAGTGTAACGAATTTACGGCACTTAAACTTACAAGAATTGTCTTCTATCTACAGCTAAATAAAATTAAGTTTTAATATAAAATTACAACAACAAAATAACATCACGCCCATTATCCCTGAAGGGGCAGGCAGAGTCAAGGGGGCAGCAGGCTCTATTAAGTTTGTTTCGATAAAGTTTTATGGATGGATGGATGGGTGGATGAATGTAGGTATATGTGTGGATGTTGTCTGAGAGAATGAGTGTCAGTTTTCCGTATCATCATCATCTTCCTAGCGTTATGTCCCGTGCTTAGACGGGGTCCGCTTAGACCATGATCCAGGATTTAGCGAGTCTGGTAATTACATTGAAGCGACTGCCGATCTGACCTTCGTAACCCTAAGATAGGGGAACCAGACAACTTTTGGATCATGGTTACGAATCCAAAGTTATTTGAATTTGCAGGTTTCATCACGATGTTTTCCCTCACCGTTGAGCTAGTGGTATAAATACGTACATAGATTTGAAAAATCCAGAGGTACGTGCCCGGGTTTGAACCCACACTCCTCGGTTAAGAGGCGCGTGTCCTTACCATTGAGCTACCACCAGCTTGAGCTTACCAGTTTTCCGTATCATCTGTCGGTTAGTCGTGAATGAATAAAAAATCGGTAAATATACTTTAAGGACCGTGCCATATGGCGTTCGGTTATCTGCCTACCCCGCTAGGGAAGTGGCGTGAAGTTTAGTTAGTTAGTATATACTGTAATAATTGCGTATATATACATAACATCACGCCCGCAATCCCCGAAGGAGTAGGCAGAGTCAAACGGCCAGTAAGTCCCTTTAACTATTTTTACATGGAAAAGTATGAAAAACGTTATCACAGGTGGTTAGACCGTCGTCTTTGTTCGCTTATGATAAAAAATACCTCATTACTGCGCACAATTTCTTCAGAAACATAATTATGAATTTTAAGGCCATTACACTCGTATAATGGAGTATCTCAAAATAACGCAGTCTATAAAATTGCATTAACCGTGTCATTGCCGAATTAACATAACAATGTTGCTATTAAAAATTAACATTTAACAAGGTAAATGACCTCTGCCGGTTGGCTATATGCCTTTTGGTTTCGTTGGAACAAAGATGCAGGTTCGATCCTCAGGGCGCAAAGCGTTGTTGACGAATCAGAGTGGTCGGCTACACGGAAAAGTTGAGACAAGCTAGTTTCATCGCTTACTTATACACAAACCCGGTACCCAATACCAATGTGTAAAGAAGACAGTCCGCAGTACAGGGATCAGGGCACCCTTGGCTACCCCTGTCGGCCTCCCCGCTAGGAGGCCAGTGGAGCCGCCGCTTACAGGCCGTTGCCGGTGATGTTGTGGTAGCTTTTGTCGTGGATCTCACAGCATCACCACTCTGGCGATTAAGTGCCGCGGGGCTTAGTGGGTATACCCCGGCCACTCCATCTTGGCCGGAGGTGGTCCCCCGTTTCAGAGGGCCCTGGGAGACCCACACACCACGTCATCGTCCTCCGGATGGCGTGAGGTTGCCTAATGCATTCCCCGCGTTAAAAAAAAGGTAAACACAGTTGATCCTTTCATTTTAGACTGAAACCTATATACATACATACATAGCATCACGCCCATAATCCCATAACCTATATAAACAAAGAATATTTTGACTTTGTCTTCATTGATCTCTTAGGTAAGGTCCCGTCGTCAAACAAAAGTTGGGAAAGACCGCTGCTCCGGTTAGCTTGATGGATGACGTCGCACGGGTCTGGTGGCGGTTGCACCACGTGACCTTGGCCCCGGCAGGCGGTTGTCGTAACGGCCGCCCGAACGGCGCTGGCGCATGCCTACCTGCGCGATAAGCGCCGCGAGATCGATGCCATAACTCGTTAATTTTTTTAACCAATTTTGTATGTTATCCCATTTTGGTTTGAATTAAAAAATAAACTCTGGTCCCTGCCCAGCATGTCTCAGTAGGCGACTAATGGTGTATTGGGTATGTCATTATGTGAAGAAGTGTTAGGCACTTGTCACTACTTTTTCACAATTTTCCATCTAACCCAACTCGACTTAATATTTAGGTAAACCCTTTCGGGGCTTACGGGCATCATGGTATGAATATATGCAATTTTATAAATGCGAAAATGTTTGTTTCTCTTTTACGTGTTATTCAACTTGACAGCTATTAAGAGAATAAGGAAATGTGACAAAGAGAGCGATGAGTATGAACGTAAAAGCGTGGTGTTGTGTGATTGGTGTTCCAAAAATAAAGGAACTATTTCCGAGGCGTACAAAATACATTGTACGACAATTACTGTGAGGTCCAGTATTCTTTACGAAGTGAACGTGTATTTAAATTTAAGAAAAAGCTTGTTTGCTAATAATTCCAAGTCGTTTCATATGAAGTGGAAGAAAAATAGAAAACGTCCGCTGTGCCAATATATTGAAAAAAATACTTAACAAGTCAATTTGTTAGTAGATGTTGACTGCTTATATTCAGAAAGTTTCTAATTATTCAAAAAGATTGCAGTTGTATCGCGGCATAATTTATACAGGCGTATGCTGACCGTGTGTGGGAGTTGCGTAACGTTTTAAACCAAATTGACCTAGGTCGTGGTCTTATCTGTCTATTGCCTTAACACGCAAACATGCGTCTATTTTCTCTTTTATCGATTACTGTAATTATTATAATCATTAGGATAATCATTGTTTATCTAATAATAATACCGGTGTTCCATCACACATTTAGATCAAACTCTCAAAAGGCCTCTACATGTTGGACCCACGTCCCCATGCAAGTATTAAAGGCCCGGGCTTGTCCCGTGATTGTGCCGAGAGACATAATAGTAATAATATAGCTTTATTTCTAGTAAAACATTACAATACATGCATTTACTAGCGGACCCTGCACTAAGCGTAGCTTGTATCGCAGCGACCAAGTTGAATTATTTGTTTTAGCTATAACGAATATTACAATTTTCGGACGGCTCAAGCCAATATAAAAACAAAAAACAAAAAAAATTAATAACATGAAAACAAGAAATAACATAAAGTGTGTGTATGTGTGTGTGTGTATATGTGTGTGTGTGTGTGTGTGCCCTGTTATCTGCCCTCTTAAATTCATTTGGAAGCTTACGTGAACCTGTGTAACGGCAAAGTCGTTGACCGGTGGGATTTGATGACGTAGATGATATTAATACCGTAACAAATACGGAATTTACCTACGAATTCCGTCGTAGGTAAATTCGGTATGATTAATTAAATTAAAATGAGTTGCAAAAGACATTCGGAACGTCATAGAACGCATGTTTAAAAAAAAACATATATAAATACGGTCGAATTGAGAACCTCCTCCTTTTCTTGAAGTCGGTTGAAAAAAAGAAATTTGAAAAGAGGCTCTTTGGCGCCTCTTTTCAAATTTCTTCTTTTCAGTTCTCAACAACCAGCGTATTCCAATAACAACGGATGTGCCATTCCTGGAACATTTGCAATACAGACATGGGCTTAGGATTCCTTTCCTCTCGCGTCTTGTCCATCTAACCCAGCCTATTTTGATTTGGATGAAAGTGGTAAAAGGGGCTAGCTGTCCCTTTTCCCCTTTCGGGGATTACGGTTATTGACGACACGGAACCGAGTAGTCGAACGGCATGTTCTTTCCTATGTAATTTGCGACGAATCAGGAATGACGAGCGCTTGACATTTGACTCGCCTGTCATTATGTCATTACGTCACGTCTAGCATTGTTGTGACGTGAATGAGTGCAATCATGCGCTCGCGCATGTTACGGTGAAAGCAATAACAGCTACATGTGGCGCGTGTTTTGATCTCGCGACATGTAAATAGAATAGTATTTGAAGTGTTTACTTTTGGATCATTATTGCATAGCTAAGCTTTCGAAACTATCTGCGAGTGGTTTAGCTTTCATGATCTTGTTGAAAGTTCACGTTTTTACTCATACGCAATATCTCCTAAGGAAAATAGAGAGTGGTAGTTAGCTTAATGGTAAAGATACGAGCTTCAAATTTGGGGGGTGTTGTTTCAAACCCAGGCAAGTTCATATTATAAACTTTACAAGTCTATAAACGTACATATTTATATATATCAGTAACTGGACTTTGCAAATATACGTACTTACGTATTTATATTCTGCAATTGCCAATCTATTAAAACTGTATATCTACATATATCTTTTTTTTTATCTTGAGCAACAGTCTGCAACAGGCGGACCCCGGTCCGTTTGCAGACCGCGGAAGTTCTACCCTCGGACCGCCAAATATTGTAATGTATTGTAAACCAAGTATATATTAATACGTAGAGTAATAAAATAATATTCTATCGAGAACCAAACTATAAAAAACCGGCTCAATACCGTCGGTGTAGTTTCTCACCTTTTTTTCTGGACCTCTTTAAAATTTTCCACAGTATCCAGACCCCACCTAGAACTACTTGCCGATCCCTGATTTAGAGTCTAGAGAAGAACAGCTGGTCGCTAGCTTACTCAGAAATAAGATTCAGTCAAATAGGATAACTACACAATCACAAACCCAATACCCAAAACATCTGACCCTTGAGGTGCGGCATGCTAGCCAAGAAGCATAGTTGGCACATTTGACTGGCCCGTTGGTCGAGTGTTCAGAGACCCTGGCCACGAAACCAAGGGTCGCGGGTTCGAATCTTGCTAGGGGCAAATGTTACGTGACATTTGTACTCGAGTCATGGATGTTTATAAACGTATTTAAGTATGTCTATCCGTTCACCTAATATCCATAGCACAAGCATAAGCTTAGTTTGGGACTAGGGAATTGGTGTGTCAGTTTGAAGAATTTATTATTATTATTGTTGTCTCCTTTTGGTCTTAGGAAGGCTTGCATGGGGGCACAGGCGCAACATGTAGAGACCCCCTTATTATTATTTTTAAGGCTCAAACCGAAATGGGACTGCAATAAAGTATAAATACTTTCACACATAGCCTTACTTTCAGCGGCAGCCTTACTTTCGCTCGGTCATTAACGGTCGCGTTTGTTTAAGGCAAGTCGCGAGGTCGATCGCAACGCAACGGCTATTGTTTCAGCGTTGCCGTCGCCCGCGGTTGTAGCAATGCAATTTGTCGGCTATTTGAGTCATTACAGGCTAAATGTGTTAGGCGCTTGGAGCGTGACACAGTACAGTTATCAACAGTGAGGTTTTTTGCTTTGAATTGTTTAGTGCGTATGTATCTTACTTAATATATTAAGATATTATGTTTTAGATAAACTTGTTTATGGGACTCAACAGGGGGTTGTTTTATAAGTTTAGTTAATTTTAAGTATTAAGATCAAATTAGCTTGGACGTTCATTACTTGATAGGCTAGTAGACTCTGGCCAGGCATATTAAAACCGAGTGAAAACTAAACATATGTAACGTTATCAGTGTACCTACTCGTGAAATCACAATAATACTCATTCTAATTAAAATTGTTGGTTATTATAAATTAATTCATAACATTTTTTTTTAATTAGTCTGTGAGAAATGTTCCTAGTATAAGTTTGTGCTTTAAGTACTGTAAGTAAGCCCGAACAGATGTGTCTTGCTGATGTTTGTCCCTGGGCACAAATAATGTCGTAAATAAAATAATTGTTACTGCAGTTATTGCAGTTTATGTAGTTATCTATCGATCACGATAAAGTGGCTATTATTAAACTATTTAGGCTAGGTAGTTACATATAATAAATTTATTACTAAATAATTTAAATACATAATTAAATAATTGCGATGTGTCATTAATTTATGTGATTAAATAATAAATTTGTAATTTGGTACTTATAAAGATTATAGGCCCTAGTATGCCACTTAATAGAGTTTAGGTAGCTCAGTAGGTGGTTTGCACGCTTTTTAAGCGGGGAGTGTTGCTTCAAATCCGAACACGAACTTCTGTCACGAATCTTCATCTAATTTCGGATTTAACTTAAGTGGACTAGCACTTGAAGGAATCTCCAGATGCAGATAATACTAGGCTGCTCTATCTAAAGGGTTATAAAAATCTTTT
Source organism: Glyphodes perspectalis (assembly GCA_951394215.1). Classification (NCBI taxonomy): domain Eukaryota; kingdom Metazoa; phylum Arthropoda; class Insecta; order Lepidoptera; family Crambidae; genus Glyphodes; species Glyphodes perspectalis. The sequence continues at coordinate 3,380,963 of OX596217.1, forward strand.
TTTTTTGCCCTGGGAAAGCCCGTTACGAGTACGCTCCCCGCCCCGAGGAGCAGGTGGTTATGTGGCTACGTCTTCCTTTAAGGGCGTACCCACTAAAAACCCAGGAATGTGCTGTTTTCGCCTTACTACAATAAGGCATCCAAGGGATCTTTTTTACATTTCCACCTTGGACGCTCCAGCGTAAGCCCAGTCTCATACTCGACTCCCGCACCTAGGGTGACCTTAACTAAATATAGTATTATGATCTTATAAAACATAACATAACATAACATAACATCACGCCCATAATCCCCGAAAGGGTAGGCAGAGTCAAAGAGGCAGCGTGCCCCTTCAACCACATTCAGCCAAAAATAAAGCCGGGCTGGGTTAGATGGAAAATTGTGAAAAAGCAGTGACAAGCGGCTAACCTGTCGCCTACACAATCACACACCCAAAACCCGATGTACCATTAGTCGCCTTTTACGACATGCTAGGCAAGAACCACAGTTGGCATATTCTTTTTAAGTCCCAGACCAACATGGGACAGTGGGCTGGGTTGGATGGAAAGCTGTGAAAAAGGAGTGACAAGTGGCTAGCTCGTCGCCTACTCAGTCACATACCCAAAAGCCCGTAAATCATTAGTCGCCTTTTACGACATGCTAGGCAAGAACCACAGTTGGCACATTCTTTTTTTTGTCCCAGATCAACATGGGCCAAGTCCCAGACCAACATGGGACAATATATGATGTTATTTTTTAAGAAAAATAAATTATCATTATATTCGCAAATGTAAAAAGGTATATACAAGGTATATACAATGTATATACATGTATGTATTTGTGTAAAAACAGAACTCTGCCTGCCTTATTATTATTAAGTACATACATACATAACATCACGCCCATAATCCCCGAAGGGGTAGGCAGAGTCAAAGTGGCAGCATGCCCCTTCAACCACATTCAGCCAATATTATTAAGTCGACTATAAAATTAAATTACGAGTGGCATGAAAACTTATTTTAATAATTCCTGACCTCAACAATATTACTACTGATGGCCCAGCGAATAACTGCGGCTTTATTACTCAGTTACAACAATCGCTCAGACTACTGGTTCTAAAAGCATTTATTGAACCAAAGGGGTCATACTTGCCAGAGGCGGCGTAAGGCGTGGGGGGTGTGGGCCACCGCCCACGGCCTCGCGGTGCAAAGGGCCTCGCGCCTCACAAGTGAAAATAAATTTTAAAAAGTATGGAAAATCCAAAAGTACACGCCACAAGGTTTTTCTTATAACACCTAAATACATTAGAATTATTTCTTAACTTAAAAATATTCCTCACTTTAGCACACGAAATGAATGTGAATGAAATAATCGATAATTCTGATAAACTATGTCAACAATACCTGCAAGTACAGCTTCCGCTGAAAGGAGCTTTTGAAAATTAAAACTAATTTAAATTTATATATAAAATACTATGGGACATGAAAGACTTTCAGCTTTGACAGTTTTATCTATTGAAGCAGATATAGCATATAAGTTATATTACAGTCAGTCATTAAGGAGTTCAGTTATACCAGAAGTAGTAAATTTCTGTTCTTTTATTTTTTTATTTATTTTTTGGTTAATGTTTCCAAAAGTAATATAATTGTTTTGTTTCCAAAAGTATAATTTTAAGGGAACTTTTACTTTATATTTGTTTCTTCTTGGACCATCAGATGGCATCACAAAAAATAACTTGCCCACATTAAGTTTAGGTTTTGCGCCGCCACTGATACTTCTATCAATTAAATTCTAGTCGAGTCAGTGCTTTGTAACTTGTTTAACAGCACCGTTGGTGTAAAGTTACCGATGGAAAATGATTACAAACGCAGATGTATTTTTATAATATTATGCTCAGACCGTCCAGATGTATTTATCTTGGCAAGATATGCAATTCCTGTAGTAGACTGAAGCCAGTTAGCCATAAGGCTAACTGGCTTCAGTCACATAGCGACGTGCATCACGGCCCATGGGGGCAATATAATTAAAAGTTTGAGAACCAGTGGCCTGAGCATAAATCTTGAGGCACATGCCATCTAATGTTATCGCCGTTCACGCGGTCTTGACCGATATTGTATTGTGTTTTCATTAAATTTACTTCGCTGCGGTTAGAATGGAATTAAGCTTTGTATTTTTTTTTCTGCATTAGTGTAAAGAAACAGTAATTTATTCGATATACTTTACTTTATTTATTGTGGTCATAAGTTCTAACAAAATGACGTATACATTCCACGAACTGTTTAAGTTAAAGTAGGTAGCTGTATTAACGTTTTAAAATTTGAAAATTCCTTTATGGGCTTTTTAGGATTCCGTACTTAAAGGGTAAAAACGGGACCCTATTACTAAGACTCCGCTGTCGGTCCATCTGCCCGTCTGTCACCAGGCTGTATGAACCGTGACAGCTAGACAGTTGAAATTAAATACAACAAACGTGATTTTGATGCCTTTTTTTACTCGATATTGGTACGGAACCTGACGTGCGCGAGTCCGACTCGCACTTGTTTATTTTATTTACACTTTTACCCATAGATTTAGGATGTACAAGATACACAATGACGGCTCGGAGACATGACCAAAATAAATTTAAACATGTGTTGGTTGACGTCTATGTGTGGGTTAAAAATAGTGTTGTCAAAGACGCACTTTTACATTATCGACTGATTCAGTTGTATACCTACTAATAGTATAGGTATTTAAAACACTTTTTTATACTTTTGATAAATTATTTATGGCATTGATGAAATCAGCAGTTGTTTATATTAGGTAAATCGGAATTAGTCGGTAAGAAATCGCATTCTAAGCAGTTCTATAAACAATGAGATGGTAAAATGTATTCCTCGTATATTCAGCGTGTGAAAAATGAAAAAAATAGAAACATGTTCTATGATTTATACCTATAAGACAAAAAGACATGACTTTTGCTTTGACTGATGGAATGAAATGAAACAAATAATATATTAGCAACTTTTAATTTGGTGACATTTAGTTATTTAAAAATAATATGTGGTGCAACAAATTTTTTGTTGCCGTCATTTGCCGTCTAATTGTTTGCTGCAGATAGTGGAGTTCTTACTGGGAGTACAATCTGGTCTGTCTATAGTCCGCATCCACTTTTTACACAATGCTGGGTTGCTTGGAAACCTAGAAAAATTATCAGTTACTTAACTAACAAATTTACGGAGATAATGAGTGTATGTGAATATTTAAATTATATTTCAACATAACTTGGCTAAATAACTTTGTATTCATATCATGATGTCGCTAAAAGACGATTAAGATTTTATCGATACTCGTGACGTCACCGCTTTGTCAAGCACTAGCGTAACCAAACTATTTACTATTTTACACAATATTTTCCCCAATTCTGTTTATAATCACGATGTACCTATACTTAGAAATATCAATTATAATGAATATACTATTGTAAAAATATTTTTCTAAACTGATTACTAGCAGCAATTTGACAAAATATGGTTTGAAAAAATCTAATGATAAAATCGTATTTACCTGTGAAAAGTGTATTTATTTGGATTTATTCCGTCTTGTAACCTCACAATCACGTACAGAACACGTCACCTTAATTGCACATTTAATATTCTCGATTATAATCCAAGGTTTAATACATAAATTGACGAATTTCACTGCGACGTAGAATAGACCGGGACGCTATGGCCTCTTACTCGCAAAACATTGACATATAGGTACTTAATTCGCTGTCTCTTTTTCTCTCGGGCGGTTTGTATTTCAGCAGGATTTCTCGCTCCCACGCTTTATGTATCTTTAGCGTAGTCAAAATATTCTAAATCTATGCTTTTACCAATGGAGGAGTATTTGGAAAATCTTGGACTCGGAGGTCCTCCCTATACTTGATTATTCTATAGTCTACCTTGTATAAAAAGGATCATGAATGTTGAAAAAGCAAGTGAGGTGTAGAAGAATCCTGCCATATGGCGTTCAGTTCTCTCTGCCTACCCGGCTAGAGAAATGGCGCGAAGTTTAGTTAGTAGTTAGACGAGCGAAAACCCAACCGACGAATTTGCCACGGGTCTCACGATGGTAAGTCACGTAAGTTACCGACTGTGTAAGCCCTTTCGTAAACCTCCTAGCTGTAATCTCTAAGGGAATAAAAAAAAAGTTATGAGAGTAAGCCAACGTATCTGCAGAAATAAATACGCTACTAATGCAAAAAAATATTTATTGTAATAGTAATAAAAATATATGTAACGAAAAACAGTTTGGTGTATTGACTTGAATGGAACTAGGCATTCCCAAAATGTAGGTTGCCGCACCCCAGGGCAGTGGCGTAGCTAGGTATGGGCGATGTGGGCCCTCGCCCACGGCCTCGCACTTAAAGGGGCCCTTTGCAAGCATGTTTGGCAAGATTTATTTATTTGACTGGCTCGATGGCGCATTCGGTAGTGACCCTGCCCCATGCGCCAAGAGTTGTGGGTTCGATCCCCACCCAGGACAAACATTCGTATGATGAATACTTGTGTTTGTTCTATGTCTGGGTGTTAATATCCAATATTTAAGTATATATTTGTAATACCACTGTTGTTTCTGATATCCGTAACACAAGTGCTTAAGCTACTTACCTCGGAGTCAGATCAATGTATGTGATGTCGTCGGATATTTATTTATTTATTTTATTATTTATTTATTGGGTAGATCCTGGGAACGAACGAAAAGGGGCCTTGCTTATGCGACTTCGCCCTCGTCTACATTAGTCTATACTACTGTCCTAGGGGTTAGCAAAATTTTACGGTGGTTTAGCGATGCGCGATCCCGTAGATGTCTTATAGCATACATGTTTAGTCGGTATACCCCGCCTACTACCTTGGGCGGAGAAGGGTCCTCCTACCATCTAGAGCGTCCCGGGAGTCCGACACACCCCGCTGATTCCCCCGGTCTCCGCGGGACGGTACGTAACGCATTCCCCTGGGTAAACAAAAAAAAGGGGGGTAAGCAAAACACTTACATATAGGACCTCTGTTCGTTCTTATGTCTTCACCATAATCTGTTTGATGCATTAAATCCTTTGTTAGTTTTCTTTATGGCCATTTCTTTGTAGCTGTTTTGACAAATTATAACGGGACATGATGATGCTATTTTTGATCATCCGAAGGTATAGTATTACAATAACTGGTAGATTTTATGTTAACACTAACAGACTGTAGGAAATATATAGGATCTAATAACTTATTACTCAAGCCATTAAAGAAGTTTTACGACGCTATAATTACAGTTAATTATAATATCCGAGTGGACAAGATGTGTGTCACGAACGATCTCTTATGCGCGCACGCAACTTTACGATGCTCAGTTGTTTTTGCTCTAAATACTTAATTAAATGCTATTTCGTAACGCATTCAATACTTTAGGAAATTGTTTTATGTTAATGCTTTTTGAACGTTTTACTTTGTAAACAGCGCTAAACGAGCCAAGCTTTAGATAGTTTACTACCACGGTTCGTCAAATAGATTGAAAAATATACCAAGTCTTGATCGCTTTAAACGTTAGTGTTGCTTCTAATAACCATATTGTTGAATAGGGATGTTGACTGGCTAGTCAATTGAGATACTTTTTAAGAGCTGTCAAAACGAAATCACTTCATAGATTTTGTATGGGCTTGTCAACGTGTGACGTCACTAGTTTGTATAGTCAACTGACTTAATATTAAACAGTTTTTGTAAAATTAAAAATCTTAGACTCAATATGATACAAAATCAATAAGGTTTTAAAGGAAATTTCGATACTTTCTTTTTCAGAATTGATATTTCAAAATTAAATATAAATGGTGTCAACATCCCAATTTCAATCAAATGCCTGACAAATCTTAGATATTTATTTGGGACTTCATTCTTCAAAAACAATATTTTTAATTGCAATCAAACATTTAATAGATCGTAATGATATAAGTGAGGATCAAAAAGTACTGCGTTGCGTATGTTTTAATTGTACACAAAAAAATATATGCTTGTTGTATCTAAGCATACAGCGAAAGTTTTCACCATTGATTTATAATGCAGCACCTCCTCTGATATTACTTTAATATGTAAAAATACAGCATATAATAACTCACCTTTTTTTTTTATTATCTTAGTTTCTTTTCGATCTAACCCAGCCTAGTTTTATTTCTGGCTGAATGTGGTTAAAGGGGCTTGCTGCCCCTTTGACTATGCCTACCCCTCTGGGATTACGGGCGTGATGGCATGTACTAGAAACTTGAGTATACCTGAGCATAAAGTGAAAGTTTAGATAATTGCTGCACAATAGAGAAGACAGGTCATCCCCTGAAATATAACTCGAATTTGCAGAAATACAGCACTTATCTTAAATGATTCTTTTTCAAACATTACAGGCTGCCAGTGCTCTCTTCACCCTCGACGGAGCTCGAGGAGAAGCTCTCTCCCGAAGGCTTGCCCGGGGGGAGCGCCGGCGACGGCGATGCCGGGCTGTCTTGGCTGTCCTGGCTCTGCTGCTACTCTTAGCGGCCGTGGGAGCTGTTGAGCTGCTGATGTCCAGGGGACAGCGTGTCTTCGGAGCTGTATTGCGTTGAGGGTATAAACCTTATTGTAGTTGGTAGTATTTTATTAAAAAGTTCCACCCGTGAGAGTCCTGCAGATGTGGGAGGCTGTCGGGTAGTAAAGCTAACGTCTAGGGGACAGCGCGTCTTCGGGGATGTTCTGATCTGAGGGTATGGACGTTGGCTTAATGCCAATAGGCTTTGTTGAAGAGTCTCGCTCCTGAGAGTCTGTGTAAGATGTTAGTACAGGTGACTATGGGACAGCGGTTCTTTGGCGCAGTACTTTGCTGAGAGGACGTTAGTATCACTTCCTTTATTTGTAGTTTCGTTGACTTCATCTGTGTTTTTGTTGAAAAGTTCTCGTCTGGAAAATGCAGTAGATGTTGTTGCCAGCTGTGGGAGCTATGTCTAGGGAATAATGCATCGTATAAATAATAATGTCCTCCTAACCGATATTGGTTACGGCAGCCAATCTCAACGAGGATTAGCCATCTGCGCAGGAGATATTAAAGTGCACAAATGTGTGCGCTAACACAGGTGCACTCTCTATTCCTTCACTCTCATAGTCCGGTGAGACGGCAATTCGACATGACCGGAGAGAGGTTAGGCGCAGGACCAACGGCTTAACGTGTTTTCCGAGGCACGGGGGTGATTAAACCGCCAACTTCCTGACTCCGGGCTGTTACTAAGTAATTTGGACATTGAAATACCCAGCCACAAATTTTTGGCCCGACCCGGGATTTGAACCCGGGACCTCTTGGTCCTTAGGCGGCGCATGCTACCACTAGACCAACGAGGCAGTCGAATGCATCTTATAATCTATGCGGCGGTAACAGTGTGAACCTTACTAATTAAGTACTATATTTAATTCTTTACTTACTACAGTCTAGCTGCAGTCTAGGAGATAACACGCCTTGGAGACTGTACGCACTCTGGGTATACCTTAACGTCATTTAGATGGTAGTATTGACAAAATTCCAATCATTATAGTTATATAGCTATGCTGTAGGACAGATATTACTACTACCATTATTTATAAAGACGTTGTGAAGGCGATTGTATGTAACAAATAATACTAATAATAATATACAACGACATCACATACATTGATCTGACTCCGAAGTAAGTAGCTTAAGCACTTGTGTTACGGATATCAGAAACAACAGTGGTATTACAAATATATACTTATATATTGGATATTAACACCCAGACACAGAACAAACACAAGTATTCATCACACGAATGTGTGTCCTGGGTGGGGATCGAACCCACAACTCTTGGCGCATGGGGCAGGGTCACTACCGAATGCGCCATCGAGCTTGTCTAAAAACTAATGAACATATACAGTATCACACAATTTTTTTTATATTTTCAGACCTCGAAATGTTTCATCTACTCAAGAAACTGTTCTCCGGAGAGTTATAAAGAAGGAAAATGAATAACAGTGATTATGCTGGTCTATTCTGAATAAGTCATAGCACCACAAATAAATCTTGATGCCAGCACCGTAAATGGTTCATTTATTTATGTGGAAATGTGTCCTAAAGTATTGTAAAGCTTGACAAGAAAGTCTTTGATTGCTGTCAATCTTTCAGAGAATTTATCGTCTTTCATACGGTCATCTTCATACTTGCCATCGCTTTGCTAATTTTCGTAGCTCAATAGGTTATTTGACGTTAATGAATATTATTTTCTAAATTTTATAAACATAGATGGCGTTTGTGAATGACAGTTATTAGAAAATAACATTATATACTTGTAAGTGTGCTTTCATATACTAGCTTATCGATCTGAGTTATATGAAGTTTGTCATTTACATTGTAAAAATATTGTGTAATAAGTGATGCAATAGTTAAATACACATTAAGATAAAGTCAATGTGTATTTTCTATGCAACTTCGTTTCCTTTATTTGATTTATATTTTGAAGAGATTTGGGTCAAATAAGGAATTAGTGTTCTTATTTAGTTTATGTTTTAATGTAGGTATTATAAGTGATTTGAATGAATGATCATTTATAATTATAAATGTTGTATCTATTACCTGCTTTTAATGTTATAATTTAGACTTGTTTGTAAGTAGTTTTCATTGTGATGTTAGACTAGAAAGTCTTTTAAAAAAAAATTAAATTTCTGACTAAATGTCAGTATATATAAAAATTAAATGTCAAAACTAAGTACTGTCGTTATTTAAGTTATTTCGTTGTGTAAGGGATGGAATTATTGTGTTTATTCCTATCATCTAGAGGGCCCCGGGAGTCCGACCCACCCCGCTGATTCCCCCCGGTCTCAGCAGGACGATGCGTAACGCATTCCTCTGGGTCAACAAAAAAGGGGTTTTATTAAAAAAAATAATATCGCAATTTAATATTTTTATGCTTTATTTAGTAAACATATTTATGAGACGTAATTCTACATTTTATATTTCCAGCAAAAGTATAGCCTTATATTATTATCCTCCAATTGGTATAATTAATTATTATAAAATCTGCTCAAGTTATGCGCTGATGTAATTGCCATCTGAAATTGCCAGGATTTCTTGTTATCAAAATCAGTTAATCAAAATCAAAAGTACACCCCTCCCCCTCATAGAGCCCGTCCCTCTTAATGGAAATGTGGGTACTCAAATTTAAGTGCCTTTTGGCGAAGTTATAAGTATAGTGTTGCGTCCAAATCTCATACATTTTGTATGCAAATCTACGATCATTCGACTATTGAGAGATTATAGAGAAGACATTGTATGGACATTGCCGTACATTTACGGAACGTCGATTGTAAATATTTTTATGTGAATCTGAGTGATTCGTCTAGCACCGGACATAACGAAATAAAACAACCAGTATATCAGTTGTAGATCTCGAAAAAAAATTAGATTCTATTTTTTATTTAACTATTTTATTTAAAGCATAGTTTGAAACTTCCATAAAATACACAGATACATAACATTGATAATCCACAACATTTATTTTTACAGCAATTAGGTACGATCTGATTATTGTTAATAATAAATTTTGGTTATGAAATCATTTAATGCACATATCCATTAAATTACTGTAGACAATTTTATTTTTATCTTTGGATGTAAACGAGTTGAATTCCACTATCGAATTAATTCTTTAAGGATTTATTTAAGTTATGTTTAATACATGTATTATATATGGTATTTTATAAATAATTTATAATCCCTATATTTAATTAATAAGTAAGCAAATATACACACTTTGATAGAGTAAATTAAGTTTGAATTGAATTTGCTTAAAACTGGGCTATGATATACATACGGTCTTGTCACCTCATTGGTTAGTTGTCAGAACAAACTGTCATTCGGTCAACAATGAGCCAATAGTAACAGTGATAAGACTACGAGACTCCTGCCACCTAGCGGATTTTGTATTTTTAAAATCCCTCATTAGGCCATACAGAAGGGATAGCGAAATTTTTAGACAGACGTGCCAATCTCATTGAAAGTCAAGTATTATTTGTATGATAAAAGATGTTTCAAGTGCCAATGCGGTGGCCAGTAAGATTGTCAATAAATAGTGGGTCATTTGTGATCTCAATGGTAACGTGTGCCCAAAAACTTCTTTCATTTACCACTTATGGCACGCGAGCCAATGGTTTGCCATCCCTGTATAGAGTAATTCTTTCGCTTGGCTTTTGCTCTGCCGAGCTTCCAATATTTGTTGCATAATTATGATTAGTATTTCAAATAAATTGTTATTTCTGATCCGGTCACGAATATTGACACAGTGTTGAACATAAGATTAAATGTCAAATGAAATTAATGAACCTAGGGTTAAATGTCGAATGATTAAATAACAAAATTTAGTTCTTTTGATTTTACTTAGTTAAATTAAGTACTATTTTTTAGATACTGTGTGTGATCTGTAGGTTTACATTTTACTGAGTGATATTTGTGTTTCTATCATTCAATGTTTGTAAGTAATTAATTATTGTTGATGACAAAATACACATTTTAAATGTGTTATATTTTTTGATAGTGGAATACAATCTTACATAAAGAATTTGTTATTTGTACGTAGATAAGATAGTTTAAGATTATTCAACGAATTTAATTTGTTTGTTTGTGGAAAGTCAATACTTTTGTTTATCAAATAACTTTTGTTACAAAAAATTTTAACTAACAACACATTCATTCATTCTATTTGGGTTATATGAATGTAAATGCATTATCTATTCTAAACTTTCCCTCCTATTTATAATATATATTTTTAATAATAAATATTCTATGTAGTGCAAAAACCATATGTACATATTTATCGCCAATGCAATTTGTAATTGAATATAAAGGTTTACTATAATATATAATACTCATGGAATTTATAAAAATTTAAAGCGGATGTCAATAAACTGGTGCCATATACTAAACGTAAAAAAGGCAAATTTGTAAAAAAAAAATATTTTATGCGGTCGTTGACGTGAGCTACTAACAATTATATAAATATATATATCCTATAGTTGAACAAACCTGTAACAGTCCAGTGGAGGCCGTAACATAATGTAATAGACGTAATGTAATATATATTTACAGTAAATTATGTAAAGCCATAAAAGATCTGATTTATAGGGTTTATTCAACTTGGTTATCCGTTATATACGCGGATACAAAAAGGTTACCGGCATGTATAATATTATAGATGGACCTATGTACATAAATAGTTATTATTATGTTTAAACGCCGCTGCCTTAAATATAAAAAAAAATTAAACTTCTTGATTTAATAATTTGCCCACATAAATTGCCATAATTACCTATTTACTTGTAATCGTATTTTCTTTAGAAATAGACTAAATAAAACTTGAAAAAAACTAGGTCACAAGTAGGTCGATGAAACGTTATTTTAAAACCTTTTTACCTTAGTCCCAATGCACCTTTAGTTTTATTTTGATATACTATTTTATTATTTTATTCACGTGCATAGCGTGAATATATAATTTTTTTTGTTATTTTTGTAGTAATAAAGTATTGTCAATATTGTGATCTACTATTTAAGTTAATGTTTTACTTATTATTTAAGGATATCTCAATTTTAATATAATGGATTCTAATGGGGTGTTTCAATAGAAACTATCCACTAGGTTAGATAACCAAACCATCACACAATTAAAATAGTATTTTTTTTCAAATCCGTCAAAATGTGAATATCTAGTTATTTTCACCAGAAAAAGTTATGCCTTCTAGTGTAATAGTATTCAAAACACCCTAATTAGTAAGTAGTTCTAGATACAGAAAAATAGTTCTTCATTGTGGTGTATCGCATATCAAGACTTATGCTTAGAAGCATAAGAAAACATGAGAACGAAACTCGGTGCCAATGTCGAATACATCGTATCCAATCTGGATGAATTGTATATTGGAGGGCAAAATATGAAGGCAAACAATTTGATAAAATTGGACTAAATAAAAATATTTTAACTGTCATCCCGTTAATTGGTTAAAAGAAAGAAATATAAATTATGAGGACTAAATGCAGTGGCGGATTTACCCTAAGGCCCAGTAGGCCTAGGCCTAGGGCGGCCAGATATTAGAGGCGGCCAATCGTGATAAAAATTAAGTGATGACTCTTTAGTTCTGAGAATTATGGCCTGGGGCCTAGCGCGGCCAAGATTGTAAATCGGTCACTGACTAAATGGTTGCAAAGTAAACCTATATTTAATTGATTTAAAACGGGAAATATGCCATTTTAAATGTATAATCCCGGTGTCTCAAAATGATTCTAAATAAATCCAGCTTTGCGCCAAAAATAACGCTGATGGAAACTATCTAATCCCTGTTTTTCAAAATTGTTAGCTTATGTTTTTTAATTTCATTAAATACTTTACCATAGTAATACAGTATAGGACATTTTTGGGTACTCATTTGAAAATATCGAATTGTGATCTGTATTGTACCTTTAATGTTAGACGTTAATGTATAATTAAATATTTTAGCGTTTTTGCACTATATACATTTATGTATTAAAATGTTTGATGATTAAATTATCTATGGAATAATTTATTTGTATTATTTACACCGGTATATTCACTTTTAAAATGTTGACTTTAATAATAACACCCATACAATATTGTATATAATGTAATCTATATTTTTGATTTGATATTAACTAATATTGTATTACACTTAATTAGATCACCAATATATAAATCATCGCTTCTCAACCTGGAGGTCTTGGAACCTAAGGGGTCGCGGTCAGGAATTTGCTATATAATAGTTAATGAAACGTCCTATAATGTTTTCTAATTACGCTATAAAGTACGTTTACGATATAAGCAATCGTTTAAGGAATAAAATAATTGTAATTTATCATAAAAGTATAAATATTCCATAGAAACATTACAATTGACGGATCATTTATGATTCATAATACATACAATATTCCAGTATTATCTTAAGGTCGATCTCAGGTACATATCAATTACACAAATTTTACATATACATACATACATATAATATTATTATACACATACCAATAAAATTCAGAGATAACAAAACAAATGCTTTAATAATGTCAAAATAAAACATAACGTGTACAATAACATAATTTTACATTGTTTTAATTAAACATTTCATTACGATTTACTATAAACTAAATGTAAAAATTGATAAAAGAACAATTATCAAAATCGGACTACTCTGTAAAAAGTCTTGCTTGTTCATACATAAAAAAAATATACGCGTCGAATAAAAAACAGAGAAGGTTGAGAACCTCCTCCGTTTTTTCATCGTTTAAAAAGGGCAGTAATAATAACGCGGCGCAGCTCACGGAAACACGTGTCTGGAATGTAATGCGGCCAGATCCTGACTCAAAAATCATTGTATTCTAAAAACTTGTGGAATGTTCGACATTCCAAGTTCAAATAAAAATATACCTATATTATTTATCTTTGTATTAGACGTATTCCATGATCAAATTAAAAAAAAATAATGTACGTAATAGATAAATGTGTCACACATGATAGGCCCACAGATAAAATATCAACTGCTCTACTAATCTATGCTATAAATATCACACAGAGTTACATTAAACATTGAACACATAGAACCCACGTAATAATTCACTTGATTGTTAATACTAATAACAACCGTACAATTCGAAGTTAGATACCCGTCAAAAAACACGCCAGATGTTTTTTCCATAGACGAACGTTGAAACGTCACTCGGCGAAGATGACGTCATCGACTCGTTGGTCCTGGGGGTCCATCGGTACGTTGTCTACCACCTGAACGTCAAAAGCTACCGCCATAACCTGTTGAATAGTACAATTATATGATAAAACGCCCGCAATCCCCAAACGGATAGACAGATTCAATGGAGCAGCAACTCTTTGTCACCAAGCCAAAAAGTTAGATGCAAAATTAAAAAAAAAAATTGTGACAAGTGGTAGCAGTTGCTTATACCAACGTCATCTTTTCTGACATGTGACACAAATAACACTGTTGGTAAATTGTTTATTAAATCGTGATCCAATCTGATCTGATATCATAAATATCCGACTACATCACATACATTGATCTGACTCCAAGGTAAGTAGCTTAAGCACTTGTGTTACGGATATCAGAATCAACAGTGGTACATATTAAAAATATATACTTAAATATTCAAAATTAACACTCAGATACAGAACAAACACAATTCATCATACGAATGTTTGTCCTGGGTGGGGATCGAACCCACAACTCTTTGGCGCATGGGGCAGGGTCACTACCGAATGAGCCATCGAGCCAGCCATGTCCCAAAATGGACACATTCTGGACACCAAACTTCTTAACGAGGTTTATTTCTTGGAGGGAGATTTTGTCCCACGTTGGTCTGGAATTTAAAAAGAATGTGCCAACTACACAGTTGGCAGGAAACACTTCTTGCCTAGCATGTCGTAAAATATGACTAATGGTATGTGGGACTTTGGGTAGGCGATTATGTAGGCGACAAGCTAGCCACTTGTTACTACTTTTCACAATTTTCCTTCTAACATATAATCCCTATAACTATGCTAACATTAAAGTTACCACTGACTTAGTTGTACCAATTGTATTTATTATATGTATTGTACAGGTGAACCTGATCGGCAAGAGCAGATTTCTCCCAACACAGGCTTTATGTTGCTTAAAGGGAGATGTCTTCAATAATGTACCCTTAAAACCTGTATCTAAATAAATATTTTTCTATTTTCTATTTCTATTTCTATCCCCGTATGGGAGCCAGTGTCAAAGGGGCAGCAAGCCCCCTTGACCATATTCAGCCAAAAACAAAACTGAACTGAGTTAGATGGAGAATTTTAAGTCTATTATAATTTATTTAATTTCAGCAAGTAGAGTCTCCTAAAAATCATGTCTTAATAAATAAGAAACTTATCAATAAAACAGTGTTTAACTGAACTACTGCCCTTTGGCTGATAAAAAGGCTCGTCTAATGAACATAATTTCATTACCTACATATGGAATAAAGAGAACATTATATAGAAAATCGTCAGACATGTACCTTAGGCGCAGTGGTAGGGTTGCTCCTGAGGCCCGAGATAAACCTGTCGTAGTAGCCGCCTCCGTGGCCCAGCCTGGCGCCGCTGCGGGAGAAGGCCACGCCTGGTGCTATTATCAGATCAAGGCCACCTGGTAAAGAAGAGATTAGATTGAAATTGCGCAAATTTGATATCCATGACTACTGATATATTGTAAATGGGGCCCTCCTCAAGGCGGAGGATCTTGGGCTCTTCGGTTCGAGTCTCGTGTCAGGCCAAAGATTTGTGGCAAGGTATTTCAATATTGAAATTAGTCTGTACCAGCCCGGAGTCAGGGCAGTTTATCACCCTTGTGCCTCGGAAAGACTGTTAAGTCGTTGGTCCTGCGCCTGACCTCTCTTCGATCATGTCGGATTGCCATCTCACCGAACTATCAGTGTGAAGAAGCAGAGAGTGCACCTGTATTTGCGCAGACACGTATGCCTTATAACATCTATTGCGTATTGTGATTAGCCGCCGTGAGCGAAATCGATTCGGAGGCTTATCTATCTATTATTATTACCGACCTGACTCCAAAGCGTTCTCTCTGGGCTGGTCTTTACTATGCTGCTGTATTCCATGTCTGGTCAGCGGCATGGCCTGCTCGTCTCCCGTCTCAAGCCGCAGCATCTTCATCACCCCTCCAGCGTATTGAGGCACGAATGCGGCTGCCCCCCTCGCTCGGATGTGGTCGATGATGGGCGCCGTGTCGACCTCCTCGTCGGTGCTCATGAAGAGCGAGATGCGCTTTGAAGACTTGTAGAATGGATGGTTGATCAGCTGGAATGACAAAATTAACGTTTTTAGGTAATGATTTTGCCTATCTATCTGTTTATTCCGAACAATTATCACAACCCCCGAAGGGGTAGGCAGAGTCAAAGGGGCAGCATGCCCTTTCAACCACATTCAGCCAAAAACAAAGTCGGGCTGGGTTAGATGGAGAATTGTGAAAAAGCAGTGACAAGCGGCTAAAGAACCACAGTTGGCATATTTTTTTTAAGTCCCAAACCATACATGGGACACACGCTTGTCACTGCTTTTTCACAGAATTGTGAAAAAGCAGTGACAAGCGGCTAAAGAACCACAGTTGGCATATTTTTTTTAAGTCCCAAACCATACATGGGACAGTGGGCTGGGTTGGATGGAAAGCTGTGAAAAAGGAGTGACAAGTGGCTAGCTCGTCGCCTACTCAGTCACATACCCAAAAGCCCGTAAACCATTAGTCGCCTTTTACGACAAGCTAGGCAAGAACCACAGTTGGCACATTCTTTTTTTTTGTCCCAGATCAACATGGGCCAAGTCCCAGACCAACATGGGACGGCTAATCATTGGCTGTCAAAATCATTATCTTCATCAACCAGACTTCATAACCAATCTATTTCAATGCTGGACATAGGTCCCTCCTCATAATCTTACTAGCGTCATACTCCTTGCTTAGTTGGAGTCCATTAGACCTGATCTTGGATTAAGCAAGTCTGGTCAAAACAATGAAACGAATCAGACCTTCGTAACCCTTACGTAACAAAGATCATGGTTACACATCTGCAGTTTATCGAATGAGCAGGTTTCGTCGAGATATTTTCTCTCACCATCGAGCTGATAGTAGGACGTACATAGATTAGAAAAAAACTATAAGTGTGTACATACGGTTATGCGCCACTAAAAAAACATTTTTTGACAAAATTATTTATAAGGAACCAAGGTCAGAAGCTCAGATCGTGTCTACCTACGTCAATCTATTCATTGGCTTCATTTGAAATGACTGACAATCTCAATTCCCCACCCGCATCATCATTGATTGAATAACAAGAAATGATAATGTTCTCAACAATTTTATGGGAATCACTTGCGGGGTCCTCTCGTATAATATATAAGTAAATACGAGTAAATGATGTATCAGATCCCTCGTGACACATTTAACGGTATTATTATATTCGTTTCATTCAAAATTGTTGTGTAATAAGTAACGAATACAAAGGTTGGCAACAAATTTGAAATTACAGAAGCTAGTTGGTGGTACCGTACCTACTGCTAGCAAAGGTCCGGTATGTTTACGTAAGGTACGGAAGATTGTACCATAGCCATTACCATTTTTGTTTTGTTTTTTTTTATTTTATTTTAATTCTTTCTTTTGTTTATATTTTTTTTTATCAGCTAATTAGGTTATTCATAGGACTGTATTTTTCATGTATGTGTGTGATGTAGTAAAATAAACGATTTATCTATCTATCCATATTTCGAGAAAATGGCGGACAAAGATTGCTAATACCTAATATAATTTAGAACAACAACAAGGGGAATGAACTTTGAACAAGGGGAATATTCCAGAATTGGTGTAAGATAGCAGCATCTGTGTGCCAAAAAGGTCCCAATTGGAACTCTTTCGATTCTTCAGATAGCGCGCGCTTATGACATATCTTATTTATAAGTAATATCATTACCATCAAATGACCCGCTGACCGGTTTTCCGCCTCTATAATTAATCAATGAGTAAACAAACCTTGTCATAGACAATCTTGGACTGCCTCTTCTTCTCCTCCGTGGTGAGTGCGGCAATCCGCGTAGCCATCTCCTCACGCAGCAGCATTTTAGCTGGATTCGGCTTTATTTTACTCATTTTGAAGTAAATTTATCTGAAAATGCAAAAGGTAGGTTATATGTCGAGCTACGAGTATGATAGCTCAGTGACGAAAAAAGGGTCACATGTGTGAGAGGCGTTAATTCAAATTTAAGGCGGTGCTTAGTTTTTAACTTATGTATGCATTTAAACCAATAGCTCAGTGATGAAGAATACTATAGTGAAGAATCACCCTGCAACCTAATTTAATATTAATTCCACATTTTTAAGACATTAAAGGTTGGTCTGGTTTCTTACATAAGAGTTGTAAGTGTAGATGCCAATAAGTTGTGATAACTACGCTCTCCAAATCTAAGATTATATTCCAAGCCTCCGAATATGCTAAAAAGATAAAAACGTAAATAGATATAACCTTTTCAAGCTCAATAAAATAAACAAGATTTAATTTCCTGACAGTCTAATCATTAAAAAACAGTCTTAAATTTATACAATACTGAGGAAAACCGTTAAAGTCATGTTAATCGCCGTCTATAATGTTGAGTTATTTATAAATAAAGAGCACTAATACTTGACTTATCTACAACTACATTCTGCCCGCGGCTTTGCTCGCGTGGTACATCGATAAAACATAGCTTATGTGTTATTCTAATGTTTAAGCTATACTATTGCAAAGTTTCATTAAAATTCATGCAGTTCTTTTTGCGTGAAAGAGTAACAAACATCCTAAAATCCATCCATCCATACAAACTTTCGCGTTTAGTAAGAAGTAAGATAAGACTAACAAGATAGTATTAAACTACTTGACAGATGGCATAAACTTGATGGTATACAAACGAGGTATAGAAATTTGTCAATGTAATACAAAAAAATGTAAGAGACTATTGTAGATACAAATGTATAGGTATTTCTACTAGCTTCTGTCTGCGGCTTCGCTAGTGGTATATCGATGATACATAGCCTATATGTTATTCGGGTGTATGAGCTATATTATTCTAAAGTTTCATAAAATTCAGTAGGTAGTTTTTTGTGAGAGTAACTTATCCAGTCTTCAAACAAAAAATACTAGATACGTAAGTAAGTACTTAAGTGTAGATTGGGCAAATCCTCGCCGTTCTAATCGCGCGTTAAAGGATTTTTTTCCCGATTTCTGTGGGAATAGGACATTCCAGGGTAAACATTAACCTACTTATGTTATTCTCCGGCGTTTCAACCACTCTCATAAAAATGCAAAAATGCAACATTGATTCATTTCTCCCTTTAAACGTGAAAAAAGTACAAACAAACTGACATATTCACTTCTGGATAGGGAAGTACTAAATAATAAACAAAACTGCACTTTTTTAATAATCTCAATAAAATGTATAATCTAAATAAAAAAATCTTATTTACTTAAACATACTAAAACTAAAAAAAAAACATTTTTAAAAACATGCTAGTCTGTTTGTTCCGATCAATCTCCGCAACGGCTGGACTGATTTTGACGGAAGTTTCACTGGCCGAAAGCTGATGATATGAGGTGGAATCGAAGATACTTTTTTTCGAGAAAATGATTATGGTTCTTCACTATAAAAGGGCAAAACCTGTGGTTTCCGCGAAATTAAAATACAAAGCGTATAGTTTAGTACTAGTTTAGTTAATACCTACTTGTAAATAATAGTCAGGACGTAAGTTAGTTTTATTTTTTCCTGTTCTACCTTAAAATCAATACCATTACAATGGCTAGGTCAACGTTCCAGCTGTATAATAAACCTAGATACCTACTGACCTTTCTAGTTAATTTTGTGATATATAACTTGTTAACTTAAATTCATATCTTGCCTACCTACAAAAAACCAAACGATAAACAAACTATAAATAGACAAAAAACTTCACCAACATTTCCAGATCAATATTCATAATTCACTACATAGATATAGGTACAACCCTTACATACTACGTAATGAAGTAAGCCCTAGGTATTGGATGCAACAAATGGTAAAGATCTTACCAGCGTTTGTTTGAGATATCCCCGTTTCCAGCGGATGTTTGACCCGAGATCTCCCTTGAAACTGATATCGTTTGCGGCAAACGCAGATACTTATACAAGAGTTATCACAATGGAGATAAAATGTAAACTTAAATGACGGACGAGTCAAAACAACCGTGCCACAGTTTGGTGCTGGATACAATGCACGTGTGCGTGTCTGTAGCGCCATCTCTGTTTTGTTAGCGGAACTATAACAATCTATGCTATAGCATGCTTGTTAATGCTTAATGTAATATGGCAAGTTTTAATGGCGGTGAACACCTGTAGATTTCGCTACATACTTCAGAAAAGCATGGAAGGTAATTTAGCTTTTATCCTATTGCGCTAGTATTTTTCAACGACTGTTCGTTATTTATGACTTAAACTGGTCTATACAGTTATATGTGAAGTCTTGTGCAAGGAAAAATCATACTAAAATAAATCACAGCTATAAGATTTCCACATACCTCGCGGCCATAACTTAATGTATGTTTCTGTCTCATAAGTCTGCATTTTTTAATGGTCAATAAATGTTTTCTATTTCTATTTCTATTAATAGGCTTTTTTCCTCCAAAAATGTATAGTCCAATATTGAGATAGGTAACAAAAAAATATTGCCTACGTATTTTTTTTTTGTTTAAACAAACTAAAAATGATGAAGATACAGCGCGTTAAAGTACCGCGTCACGTCACTAGTTGTGAAAAATTTTACCGTCCAGTGACGTAAAGCGCTAAATTTCAAATCTTTGAAGCGCTGTATCTTTGGAATTTTTAGAGTATCAGATAAAGCAAAAAATACGTATTAAATTTTTTTTAGGTAATACCCTGTTCTGAGCAAGATCCGTAAATTAAATATCAGTGGTCCGTTATTTTAATCAGGACTATGACTGTGTTAATTTATATTTAGATAGGTGTACAAAAAATGCAAAAAAAATAATTTGTGTTCATAGTCACATTGTAAATAACATTATTCCACGGGTACTAAGGAACCCCTCACTCAGGGGTCCCCGAATTCCACACACCCCCAGGGAGGGTGAAGTATTTCCCCACGCTAAAAAATAGGTTTGGTTTAAACTATCCAACTCTTCTCTCCCGCGTCACCTGCCACCCTAAAAGCATGGTGCAGTAGGCCCGTTGGATGAGTGGTCAGAGACCCTGGCCACGAAACCGAGGGTCGCAGGTTCGAATCCCGCTAGGAGCAAATAATTTGTGTGATAAACATAGACATTTGTACTCGAGTGATGGATGTTTATAAACGTATTTATTTATGTATGTCTATCCGTTCAGTACCAGTATAGAACAAGCTATATAGCTTAGTTTGAAACTAGGGAATTCGTGTAATGGTGTGTCAGTCCGGAGAATTTAATAATTTATTTATTTAATAACAAACAGACCAATCATCCCGGAATTATAGACACGTCTCTTAATAAACTTCAATTTGCAGACTGAATTCTACACGAGCAGAGCCACAGGTCTAAGCTAGTGGTAAATAGAACTTACGTATTCTTTGAACTAATGGCGGCATGAACTATTAATAGCTTCAGCTTATGTTTCGAAGTCTCGCGGGGATTTCTAATTGCTTATTAAATCTTTTATGAGCACTGAAGTCGTAAAAATATCTTTAAGAGAAAATCTACTATTATACTTCTCGCGACTTCGCTCTTTGGAATACATAAGTTGTCCCGATTCAGCTACCGCGATTAAAACCGCGAAAAAATACATTAAAATATCCTTTTCTAAGTAAAATCAAAATCTACAAAAACGCCAATTTTCAAAACTATCGGCAAATTTTCCAAGTAGAACTAAGTACCGAAAACTATATTATAAACGCGAAAGTTTTTATGGCTGGATTTTAATGAAACTTTAGAAATATATAGCTCATACACCCGAAACACATATTACCTAAGTCTTATCAACATACCACGCGAGCGAAGCCGTAGGCAGAAGCTAGTATCTAATATCCACAAGTTTCGATAGAAAACGGGTCGTTGCGTGAGTTCAATTTGCATATGACTGCTTTTTTTGCTTTCATGTGGATACTACGAATAAGTTTTACTGAAACTTAACTAGTGTAAATACTGCCTATCCTTAGCTTTATTTATTTTATTTATAACATCGCCCCGTAATCCCCGAAGGGGTAGGCAGAGTCCAATGATAGCAAGCACCTTTAACTACATTTCAGCAAAAATAAAACTGAGCTGAGCTAGGTGGGTGAATAAATGAATATAAAGACTCCTATGTAAGACGTACTAATTAGGGTTTTTTGAATTAAAACATCCAAAAGATGGCGTAACTGTGACTTGCGGTCTTGTCACCCTCCTCATTGGTTAGTTATCAGACCAAACTGACATGCTGTCAACAAGGAGCCAATAGTGACAGTGATAAGACCACGAGACTCCCTTGTGCCATCTGGCGGTTTTTGTATTTTTGAAAATCCTCATTACGTAACGCAAAAAAACTCAGACTTTTTGTCAATCTTTAGCCACTTATGCGATAGTAATGAAATTTGTTACGTTACATCAAAAGATTTGACCCCAAGATAGGGGAGGACACTTATTCCTTATTTATAAAAATGCAAAATTAAAATAGAAAGATCCATTAAAAAGGAAAAGGAAACTTCCGATACCGGGAATCGAACCCGAGCCTCCTGGGTGAGAGCCAGGTATCCTAGCCACTAGACCATATCGGATGTGTAAGAGTAAGCGAATTTATAGCTCATAATTTAAATACGTATACAAATTAGTCTTTACTTCTAAAAAAATATATATATAGATCCGGCTACAAAATCACTACGTTCATAATATGGTTACTCAAACTATTTTTTTTCCATATTTATATGAATAGGACAATACACTTTTAACAAGCTGCCAATCAAACAGTGGCCGCAAGTAATTTTAATTGAAATATTGTTAATTATTTTTCACAATAAATTTCACTCACTTATTTGTTCGATATAATACCATCCATTTCACAGCAGTGCGCGTAAAGATTCCGGAAAACTATGGTTGCCGTTGCCCTTTCGGCCGCAACCTCATCGCAGCCAGGTATAAACAGGTATCACTTTGTTATTTTTTTTCGTTCATGACGTATATCGATCATTTTAATATTAAATTGAAGCTTAACTTTTTCTGAGTATAATGTTATAAAGTTAAAACAACATTAAAACAGTGAAAGAGGAAGTACTATCAGTCTCTAAACGCTACAAACAAAGACTGGAAAGTCATCCGAATCAACTGGCCATAAGCCTAGTTAAACCAGGCCATAAGAAGCGCCTAAAAAAGCGTACTATAATGGATTTAGCAACTGACAATGACAGCTGACACGTCGTCAGCGAATGTGAAGAGGCCAACGATGGGGATCCTCCTCGACTCGCCAACCCTAATTCATCTCATCTGCTTATAGTCCATAGACTGATTGCAAGATAAAGATTATAATAAAAAAAAAATAATGTTATAAAGTTGCCTTTGCAAAAGTGACCGCAAATAGGTGCTGCCAGCTATTGCTATATACAGCTATACAATCTTACGCTGTTGAATATAGTTCATTCCTCATAACCCTCCCAGTGTTATGATTCGTGTTCAGTTGAGGTTCACTAAGACCATGATCGAGGATTTAGAGTCTAGTAATTACATCGAAGCAACTGCCAATCTGACCTTCTTACCCCTAAATATGTTGTCCCATGTTGGTCTGGGACTTGGCCCATGTTGATCTGGGACAAAAAAAAGAATGTGCCAACTGTGGTTCTCGTCACTCCTTTTTCACAGCTTTCACCGTGCTTTCCGAGGCACGGGGGTGATTAAAGCGCCAATTTCTTGACTCTGGACTGCTACTGTTTTCTTTGGCTCGACCCGGGAATTGAACCCGGAACCTCTTGGTCCTTAGGCGGCGCATGCCACCACTAGACCAACGAGGCAGGCAGAGGTTACAACTTTTCCTATGTAACCAATACTGTCGCCTTTAAACTAACAATTGTTTTATGTTTGAGCTTTCGCTACGTCCACAGTGATTCATCACTGCTATTTTCATGCGAGTGTGGTAACTGGCAAATATTAGTCTTTGGGGTGTGTTGGTAAAGTGATTTTTGTTTATCGTGTCGTCATTCAGTTGTTCCGCGTTAGTCTAGGACTTAAAAACAATGTGCCAACTCTGTTTCTTGCTTAGC
Source organism: Glyphodes perspectalis (assembly GCA_951394215.1). Classification (NCBI taxonomy): domain Eukaryota; kingdom Metazoa; phylum Arthropoda; class Insecta; order Lepidoptera; family Crambidae; genus Glyphodes; species Glyphodes perspectalis. The sequence continues at coordinate 3,404,765 of OX596217.1, forward strand.
ATGTCAGAAAAGGGCGACTAGAAGAGGGTATATCGGGTTTTGGGTGTCACTACACGTTCCCAATTTTCCATCTAACCCAGTCCAGTTTTATTATTTGGCTGAAGCAGAAGAGCTCGTCAACTTGGCTCTGTATGTTAGAGATAATAAGTAGTAAGTATTTTTCACTTTTTGGCCACATAAGCTGTCTGGCTCCGCAGGGGAAGTACCACTCTCTTACAAAAAATGAATAGCTCCACTGTTCTGCATGGCATGTGTGGACCACTGGAGCACTCCTTAAAGAATTCCTCCCAGGAATTCCTCTGGTGTTTCAGTTGTACACGGGCGGCAGTATTAGAACTACTTTGACTGGCCCGTTGGTCGAGTGGTCAGAGACCCTGGCCACGAAACCAAGGGTCGCGGGTTCGAATCCCGCTAGGGGCAAATGTTTCGTGTGATGAACATGGACATTTGTACTCGAGTCATGGATGTTTATAAACGTATTTAAGTATGTCTATCCGTTCGCCTAGTATCCATAGTACAAGCATAAGCTTAGTTTGGAACTAGGGAATTGGTGTGGCAGTCTGGAGTCTGGAGAATTTATTAATAAGGATGTTGACGGGCAAGTCAATTGAATACTTTTTTAAAGCTGTCAAAATGCAATCTGAAATCAAAGCTGTATAAATTGAAAAAAAAAAAAAAAAATTGTATGGGCTTGTCGGGTTGTGTTATGTATTACGTCACTAGTTTGCATAGTCAACTGATTAAATATTAAGCAGTTTTTATAAAATTAAAATATAATTTAAAATCTATAAGGTTTTACAACATACTACGATACTGTCTACTATATTATACTCACTCATCATCTTCCTAGCGTTATGTCCCGTGCTTAGACGGGGTCCGCTTAGACCATGATCCAGGATTTAGCGAGTCTGGTAATTACATTGAAGCGACTGCCGGTCTGACCTTCATAACCCTAAGGATAGAGGAACCAGAAAATGTTTGGATCAAGGTTACAAATCCAAAGTTGTTTGAATTTGCAGGTTTCATCACGATGTTTTCCTTCAGCGTCGAGCTAGTGGTATAAATACGTACATAGATATGAAAAATACAGAGGTGTGAGCCTGTGTTTGAACCCGCACTCCTCGGTTAAGAGGCGCGAGTCCTTACCATTGAGCTACCACCGCTCATGTCTACTATATTATATTATACTACGGTAAATTAAGTATAAATGGCGTCAACATGCCTCGTATCTACCAGGTATAAGGTGACCCTGCCCCATTTACTCTGCCTACCCCTTCGGGGATTATGGGCCTGATGTTATGTATGTATGTATGTATGTATAAGGTGACCAGTTAGCCTGTCTACTCCCTCTTATAAAAAGATGTCAGCGCCAATCATAACTCTGACCCATACTGCGTCATTTTTTTAATTTCGTTAACAGAATTTAAGCTAAAAAAAAGAATAGCGAGCGAGCCATGATGAACAAAACGCGGTACTCGAACCGAATTTCCGCTAAAGTGAGTTAATGTTGATAGTCGTATATCAGTGCAGTGAATCGAGTTGTATAGCCCAGTGTTATCCATGTATAACTCATTTACAGGATGTTGGTCCCTTAACTGAATCTACCATCAAGCTCGTAATCCCCGAAAGCCTAGGAAGAGTACTAAGAGCAGCAAACTTCTTCACTTAAATACTAAACTAAACTTTACGAAAGCCGAACGCCATATTATGGCATGATCCTCACACACCTTACTTGCTTCTTCAACATTCATGATCCATTTCATACAAGCTCTACGGTTTTTATGACTCCTAACATCACCTTTAGCTAAAATACTATACTTAATAATAACATTGAGTTGGGTTAGGTGAAAATTTGTGGAAAAATAGTTAATAATAATGATAAATTCTCCAGACTGACACAATTCCTTAGTTTCAAACTAAGCTTATTAAGCTTGTGCTATGGATACTAGGTGAAAGAAAAGACATGCGCCCTGCAGGGGGGGCTCCAAATACTCCTGAAGTATCCCTGCTTGTCGTAGGAGGCGACTAAAAGGACCTTTGGGGTCATGGGGGTTAGAGGGGGGAGCCCCCTGGTCCTCTATCGTCCCCAGAGAAGGCGACTACATGTGTTACACCCGGTCCGTCAGGATAGGGTACACAGCTGTCTATGTGGTTGCAAACACCACTCTAGGTGTTCTGGGGGAGAATATCACTCCCCCGAGATGGGCCGCAAGGCGGCAGCGCGCGCTGCGTAGACTTTTCGAGATGAATCCCGACAGTGGGGATCCCGTTGGTTTTGCGTTAGCGCCCGAAGAACGACAGCCTTGAGGTTTAGTCGGTAGTGGGGCTGGAGTTGGCTACCGGTTCCGAGCCCGACACACCCTGTAGGCCCTACTCAGGTCTATTTGGACGGTGCGTAAATGCATTCCTCAAGTACAAAAAAAAAAAGGTGAAAGAAAAGACATACCAAAATACGTTTTATAATTTTTATACGTGCAGGAAACGCGCACAAGTATACTCGTATGTACCTACATAATAAATTGTCAGGTACTCTATATTAAAGTCTGGGGTCAAAATGAGAAGCGATTAATATTATGGTCTTATTGAATGTAAAATATATTATTGTAAGACTATTATTTTGTGTTAACTTATAGCTTCCTTCAAACATAACAATGAAATAAATTACCTTCGAATTTAGAACTCATATGTAAGTACACGTTGTATTTCGCGGGCAAGGCCCATGACCATAAATTTACTATCAGTTCAGTTGACCCACTACCTCAGCTAACTGCAATATCCGAAAAGAAACTGTTGATTTCAGACTGGATTGTAAACATTGTCCTCGGGGCGTGGCGAGACGTTCTTTGTTCAAACTGAAGAAAACAAACGAAGATCAAAATACATCCAACCACAAAACGCGCACAATTTTTTTTTACGTCAAGTGTTTCGCATAGGTGTGGCTGAAATGCAGCCCAATCTTTGTTTAGCGTGGAACGTGAACGTGGGGAGCGAGCGGCGACGCAGCCACACTACAGACGACTTGACCAGTAAAAAACGCGGCCCATTCATTGCGCTGCGCCCGAACACCATTCCTGCATCCGATTCTTGCATCGAATCTTTAGAAAAGTAACAGTTTTGACGTAAAACGGGCGGGGACCACCGCAGGCAGACGAAAGAGTGCATATTGTGAAGGTCATAGCGGATATGGCTCACTGTTTAATAACCCATTGTGGCGCCATTCGCAGTGAGATTGTACGGACAGCCGCGCGCCGCGCCGCAGACCAGTAGCGTTCCGCAGCCCGTCGCGTTTAGACGTGTACGCTGAGTCGCGCGCCACCGAAACTTTCTTACGTCAAATCAATGGATATAACCTAACAAGCCGCGCTTTTTACAAAATATCGACTGCAATGTGAATCGTGCCTCCTACCAAATGGGTTAAGTGTTCACGTGCCGTGTGAACGGTGTAAAGTTTGTTGTGCCAACGATGTGAATAATTTAGTGTAAAGTGTTTTGTGTTAAAAAGGAGCTATGAGTATTCAAAAGTGCCTCCTGGATAATTCCAGTAGGATGATAAAGGCTATGTCGACCGCTAAGTCGAGCACCAGCGAAGTGAAAACGGTATGTTGAGTTTACAAACATTTTGTTTATATTCGACTCGTGCGAAGCGACCTTGTTGCGTTTTCCTACATAATTTTGTAGGTTATCTTTTTGCAACTAAAATAGAAGTAAGTAATATTATTGACGTGTAATATGTTATGGAGAAGTTATTGCACGTCTGAATTATTACAATCGACGTTGATTCTCAACGCTGTTTTCAAAAGCAATAAGTTGATGATAATCGTGTTATTATGCTTCGAGTAACATTACAATACCGTGTCGACCGCTTTATTTTACGTTCAAGAACGTTATTTTAACATTGAAATAATTGAGTGTACTCACTACGTCAAATTCATCGTACATTGATACCATTTCAACTTTCGATTTCGGTATTTTGAACCTTATCTCGTTCAAAATAAAAGTTCTGTATTGAATAGAGCCTAAAATGCATTTTACTTTAATCTAAGCACGAGCATCATTTATCACAATGTATCATTTATGTTGGCTGTTATCAAATTTGTCACATTTTAGGTACCTACTTAACTATTATTAAAAGCTATCGAAAGCTGTCAAACTAACGGTACATTAGTCAGTTTGTCAGATTTTAATAGTTTTTTTATTTAAATGAGAACAAAAAAATTACATGGCTGATCCTAAAAAAATTGAATTCTTAATAACTGTCACTACAAGGTTCCACCATTACGACTATTAAGTAAGTATTACCTATTACCATATTTATAAGAATGTGAAGCAAGTGAAACTCCTACTTGGCTTAATTATCAAAATTTAATAGGTACCTAATATATAACTAACAGTAAAATGTCTCAAGAGTCGTCACTAACATAGAAATAATAAATAAGCTATTCCTGACATTATCATACCTATGTTAGTGACTACCGAACCCACTATATACCTAAGTCCAACCCTGTGAACCCATTATTCCCGTAAACTACCATTATTCAGTCCTTCCCTCTTGTTCAATTAACAATTCCCTACCCTTTATTTCCACAGATCCTGCCTTGCCTATGACCTATCGATCGTGATACCCTAAAGATATCCTTCAAAATGTTAAATGTTCCATAGCCCCAAGACAGCAAGTAATTTTACGTAACCAAATAATTCAATATTATCGTAAATAAAGTTCAAAGTGCAAGATCAATAATATTTGGTGAAAATAGAGTAATCAAAATGGTGTCAGTGGAAAAACATTATGATATTTTCATGCAAGAAGCGTCCATATATAATAACATCGAATAATTAACGTTAAAAGATTCCATCGACTTGTCAATGACATGTTGATGTCGTGTTTGTAAGCCATTGGAAGGTCATAATGACGCGATCGAATTAGCAGAGTACCTGAATTGGTCAAACCGACACTGGTGATATTGACTGTGAAGACAAAAGACAATGACAGCTTCTAATAGCTGTCAAAATACAATTATTCCACAGAGTAGTAGACTAAAATGTTAAGAATTTCAATCAAAAACGGAGTACAGGAAAATGGTCTTGATGAATAAAAAATCGTTGATCGAAAATACTTGCGGACACAATTCCTGTCTTAAAATGAAATTGCAAATCAAAACCAGCAGATGGGACCCAAAACCATTGTAGATTGTCATACCTACCAACTTAAATTGCAAGATTTCCAAGACATCTACAAATCCCAATGTCCTCAAAGCGACCAGATTGTAATAGCATGCTATGCTACATTTTTATTTATTATGCGAATAACAACGGTAATTTTTTCAAGGATATCAAGTCGTTTTACGCAGACATACGAGTACATGATGCACCTTACATATATATTGTATAAATCGCTTTCTTTATTTTGTAAGGATGCTTATCCCGTAATCTTCCATTAAAACATCTGACGTGATTTGAAAGAGATTTGGAATCAAATAATTGCAGCGTTTTAGCGCGGATACACGTTACGTTAAAATACAAATTAACATCTTAACTTTGGTCACCAATTCGTACTAACACTGAAAAATCTCTTTTGACTTTATCAAGTAAATTAAATATTGTTTATCCACTACTCCAAGATCACTAAGATGTTTGTTGAAGGGCGAAAATTTTGAAATATTGTTGTGTAATAAATTACTTACTTAAAAAGTACGTTTTAAACATTGTCATTATCAGATGATATAAAGAACATACAATTTTATGCAATGGCAAATTATACGTTTAGGTTTATATTGTATTTTCCTGTGGAAGATTTTTAAAAGACAGCCTGTCTGTCTGATTGCCTGTAGTGCCTGTAAATCCGAAATCCGTGTATTGTTTATCTTCATTTACTTTATAATGGTGAACGCGAAGTACTTTCTCTGAACGTGAATGAAGATCCCGTTCAATCTTCAGTTTCGAAAAATCGATAGTGTTCTTTGCGATATACTCTCATAACCGACGCATCCAACATTCGGCATGCTTTGATATTAAGCCGGACCGATCGATATTAATATAATATCTCCGATCTCCACATTAAGCTGTAGGTATCGGGTTGTTGCGTAACATGCAATCATTGCATATGCTACGTTGTACACCGATTAGCTTGGTACCGACATCGGTTAAATTCAGAATCGGATCGAACAAAGGGCCTATTGCTTTTTATTTTTAGTGGCTAGCAAGATGCAATCGAGGTTGGTTTCTGCTGTTTAATTGATTAAGTTCTAACATTAAATCACTTGTATTTACTTAGTGTTTTACTGTTATGACGTAATTACTCTTAAGTTCAAGTCACTATCGGGTGACTTGAACCATTCAAAGCAAGTTGTCCATTCAACATTTCGCTCGACATTGGAAGTACGTCCAAAAAAGTAAAAAATAAAATAATCAAAATGTTTTTATTGCTGTACTTACTTAAATAGAAAACGTGGATTATTATTCAATATTTCGTATACATCTACATCACATCATAGCACATGAACTTACACTAAGTACAATATCATGGTTGATCATAATACACCTTATCTTCTTACTAATATTATAACAACGCGAAAGTTTGTATAGATGGATGGATGGATGTGTAGATGTTTGTTACTCTTTTACGCAAAAAGTACTGCATGGATTTTAATAAAACTTTACAATAGTATAGCTTAGGCATTAGAAAAATACATAGGTAAGTTTCATCGATGTACCACGCAAGCAACGTCGTCGGCAGAAGCTAATGTGTATTAATTAATAATTCCTTTGGCCGTTAAAAAGGTTTTGATGCTGACGCGTGGAAAGAAATAATACGTTTTGGACTCATACTGATCGATCGCTAATAAAACATGTTGAATAGAGATTAGCAAAAGATATTTGTTTGTAAAAGTTCACCGAACAACGATAAAATGCCGTTCATTCACAGACACGTTTCAATGTTTGCCGTGTCAACGGCATTATCCCCTATAAATTAGGCGCACGGTTCTGCAATAATGAATAATTTGCCTTTACGCGGCACAAAGTAATTTTGACTACTCAACTTGATGAGCCTTTTGCGTTATCCTTTGTTTACAGAACTGAACAGTGGATAAGGCCGGTGTCTCACTTCCATGAGGTACTGGTCATATTAAGTTATATTAATCTGTGGTACTGGTTCGAATTTCAGCACCTCATACGTCCGGGTTTTCAATAACTTGCAAACATAAATTATAATGATTGTGCAACACTGAGCTAGTATTTCTGATTACCCTGTCTAAAGAGTGTGAGTTTATAAGGCCATTATGTTATGGCAGTCTTTTCAATATAATATCCAGGGTCATGGTCGAACGGACCCCAACTGGAAAAACGGGACAAAGCGCTTTGGAGAAGTAGTTCTGTGAATTAAATGAACAGACATTGTATTTTTAGGTCAATTAGATTCAGGCTGCGGTCTTGTTTGGCACGTGCCTGAGATTTTTTAAATATTGGCGTAGTATGGATCTGCTATGTCTGGTGATAGACGATGAGATGATTATAGAGTCTAAGTTATTTAACTGTGAATACAGTAGTTTAGAAGTCTTAGTTCTTGGCTGTGAATACAAAGAAAATGGTTATCAGCGGTGGACCTGCTGACCAAATCTGGTGACACAACAAGTGTAACCTGTGTTAGGATCCGTCTAATAAATACCCATGTACCTATTTAGTCGCGTAACCGGCCCGCGCCCAGTCGCTCCTATCCCCAAACCTATCCCCACGTGCGTCTGCCCTCTTCAGCAACGTCCTGAGCCGAGGTTCGAGCCCCATAGGGGGCGCACTCAAGCTGTTGCCTAAATTTTAGGGGTGAGAGCTTCCCGCTCCCCCGCCCGTCCAGTAGGTAGTAAAGGCCGCCTGCGGCCAACAACCGATGTCCTCTCAAAAAAAAAAAATATTAGAAGTGATATTTTGATAAGACGACAGCTAAAATAACGCAATTTCAAAACTGGCATCAAAATAAACACCAGAATAAAACACTATCAAAAGTTAAACGTTGTGTTCCTGGATAGAGTAAACTGAACTATACTGGCTTGGTATACTACAAGCAGAATTCGTTCAAGTCAAACAAGAGAACTCTCTCTCGCTGTCTTCAAAGACATTGAGGCCAATTACCAGACGCCATATGAGATATCGGAGTAGTATAGGTTGATCCGCATGACACCAAGTGTAGGGGTCATTATCCTCGGTGACGACATGCGTGCACGCACTTGTGAGAGTGCCGCAGTATGCTACTGATACTTGCTCATTAGCAGCACGAACTATGCAAAACTTTTCTTTGTGCTACTAACTTAATTATAATAAATTATAAATTGTTTACATTAGCATGTCAATTATCCAGCCCCAAACTATGCATATGGGTGCTTCTCTGTTAAATGGAAACTGCCAGTCCCCACCAAAAATTATGCATTTAGAAGGTTATTTTTTTACCTTTAAACATCTTATGTGATAAAAGTTCTATTATTCTTTCTAATTTCCTACTTTTTAGAACTCTTAGTAGGTATTCATTATTCAATATTTTTCTGCTTCTAAACCCTTCCAAAATCAGTACCCTGCTATGTCCCCAACCCAGAATCTCAACGTAACATTAAGACGAATATATTAAACTAACATGTTAGGTTAATATTAAAGTGTTTAAATTAATCTCAAAACTTAGTAGAATATATACATAGATAAATTATTTTATTTAAATATAATATATTCATAAAAATCTTCGGTCAAAGTCTGTCCCTAAGTTTTTCAATCAGTCCCTTGAGTTACTTTAAAAGTGGCGCCAAAATTTATTCCTTTAGGTTGGCCACGCGTTCCGTAGTCCAACAAAACGCTAATGTCGTGAAGTTAGAGCATATTCGAACAAAAACGGCGATGCCTTTTTCTTGACAGTGTACGCTTGCTGTTTGTTGCGGAATCACGTGTCGGGGCCGTAACGCACCTCAGTCCTTTGGTAAGAGATTTAATTAGTAAATTGTTTTGAATAATATTTGTTATTATTAATGCTTTATAGATATACGACAAACAAAAACTAACAACATTGATAAATTGGTTAGAATTAATAACTATTTGAGCTATTTCCATAAGTTGTCAGAAAAACCAGTCCTCTGGGGTCAATCCCCTGATCTTCAACCACACAGGGGACTGAATTAACACCCAGAGGACTGAACAATTACGTAATTATCATACAAAATCGTCGTTTATACTGGGTATTAAATTTAAAATAATTAAGTTACGTGTCAATGATAAGCAAGTTTGATATTTTGGCTTTAAAATGTTTAAGTATGCAAATGAAACCACCCGACACGATATCTTTTATACATCAAAAGACGAATTGTATGTAAAAAAAATCTTTATTAGGTACGCCGGCGAATAAATAATTTTCAACTTGTAAATGCAACTTACATAGTTCTTTTTATTATGCTTCTATGGTTACAGATACCTATAGATATCACGATATCACCAACGAAAAATAAGCTTTCAAGGGAAGAAAATGAGAGAAGAGCGGAAAAATTAAGATATGAACATTTAAAAAATATGATCCTCAGTATCGGGAAGAAATGCGGGAGAAAGAGCGCTTAAAATACATTTTAAAAAAAAGGCATCAGTAAAACTACTGCAAGCTATGAATTCTCGCGAACACAGACCTTCAAATAAGACATGGAGGGAGTATGCTGCAACTTATCGAGCTAAAAAAGCGGCCCTTAAAGAAATCACGAATACATTTATTTGGGAAAATACACTAAATTCAGATCGCGAAAATACACCACCGATTTAAGTACTGACGCCAATGTCTACTCCTAGAAGTATCCAAAGCGGGAAAAGGAAAAGAAAATCGAAAAAATTAAGTGAAAAAGTAATTAAATAAAGACAAGAATAAGAAGATTTTGGAAAAAGAAACTGTAAAATACAAGAAGAGAAAACAAAGATAAGAAAAAACCAAAAAGAAGACGGTTGAGTCCACGCCTGACACGATATTGCTAAAAATGTTAGATATTGTAGAAAATATAAAGGAGGTTATCAAGAAAGCTGTATTTGGCCAGATCCTAAATGAACAGTTGAAAGAAAATTACTCCAAACCGAGCTCAAGGAAAGATTAATCAAAAGTTATGTTAGTTAACTTTTTAAGCAACTAATATGTAATTTCACTAAGGGAACATGTTAAATTTTAAAATTTTATGAATATATAAAGCAATAATTAAGCCTAATTATATTTAGAAGGAGTTGTTTATTTTTAATTAATAGAAGAGATGATTTTGTAACATACTGCTTATATTTTGAAAAAAACACCAGTCCCCTGGATATCCTATCAGTCCCCTGCATCAAGATTTCAGAAAATTGGCTATAAATCGTAAAATATAAAAAAATTCTTCGGGCCCTTTCTTGAAACATGTAAAACTTAACTTTATTTATCATTTAAAGCAGTTTTTCAGTATTTTTAGTCAAAAAAATGATCAGGACACTTTTAGCTTGAAATTTTCCCATTTAGCGAGAAGCACCCATATACGTTTGTGCTGTGGATAGTAGACATTATATGTTTTTGCAAATATGGCTAAAGCATAGTGTGTTGATAAAAGTTGACGGGCCGATCAGAATACTACATTTTAGGACATGACTGGGTGTTATTGCTTTAAATTGGCAGTATGGTACTTAAATAATAAGGGTGGGGTTGTTGACATGACGAATCAATGTCAATATTTGCTATGTCGCTGTTAAAAACGTCTACTAACTTTGTATGGCACACTGTAAATCACAGATATAGCTTAGAAATCAAATCCTAAAGAGTTACGATTTTAAAGCAAATGCAATATCATAGTGATAAAAAATTAATAATTAAGTAGGTATTAACGATATTTTGGTCGCCCTTTTTTTCGGAATTGAAATATCTGTTCAAGATTCCGGAGTTTCGGAATTCATTTTAGAGACTTTTCCGAATTCCGGAATGCCGTATTCCTAGCGTTAAAATCCATTCAAAATATACAGCTTTGTCCCTGATTTTAAACGCCTGAGTTATTTTTTACTTTGAAACGAATGCCATGTTATGATCTTTATTATCTTAACACATAGGCATTAAAAATATTAAGCAATGTAAACCCCTTTAAAGTCTGAATATGCAGTTTCTTCACCGCATTAAACCTCACCGTCAAGCGCGAAAAATAAAAGAAAAATTCCTGCTTACTTTTCAGAAAATCTAGAGAGTAGTGACAAAAGCAGCCTTACAAATTTGTTCTTATGTCCTTAGCAATACGGTTTAATATAGTTCAGATACTTTTGCTGCTAACTGTACGCGCACGTTGAACTTACTGCTCTCAAATGTAATGGAACCATTATGTTGTACCTATATACAGGTCTCGGTAGGTTTCTTTTGTTTCTCATACACCACCTCAATTTAGGCTCAAAACAGAAAGCATTCAGAAATGAACTCCCATTTCGTTTTACGACTGAAAGCTCTGCAAAACGAAATTCGTACCTTGTTTGCTGTGGACTGCAGCAGAGTTTGTCCTTTTTAAATGCCACACTACAACTCGAGGCTGTGGCAACTAAAATAGAATCTGAACTTTTCGGCTTCAAAATTCCCAACACTATTCATTTGGAAACTGTCTGATAAAATAGTTATGGATGTTACAACAGTTTGCGTTTGGATACAAACATTCGTTTGGCTGGTGACATATAGAGATTTTGTTTGTCTATTCATTATAGTTTGATGAAACATTTGTACGCGATCGACATTTTTAAACGGATTTCGTTGTTTTAATTTTTTTACGTTAATCATATGCAACTACTTCTTATAGTTATTTTGTTTTCACGATTTATGTAAGTGCTTTTTTGAAGTTTATGTAATAATTTCATTTCATTAGTAAAATATTACCTACTTAAAATTGAGATTTGCAACTAGTATGATTGCCACTTCCACGCGTTCCACTTTGACCATGATCCTATATACAATTACATTAAGGCCGTTTCTTTATACACTTTTCAAATTTTCTTTATTACCTTTAACACACACTACACGACATAAAATGTACACAAGCTGTGCGCATGTTGGACGTAACTGATAGTAAGACTACTATCTTAGTGCCGTCTTTGAATCGCATGCAATCACCAGTTTGTGAGTGAAAGTACCGACCATTCGATGTAAGGCGCCATCCGCTGAATACCAGGGAGTAGAGTCTGTAACAACGGTATGTATGATCGAGACGTCATACTTAGAGATGTTAAAACGGAGGTACCTAGATAGATAGATAGAATTTGCACTATGTTCTGTAAAAAAAATAATGTTTTTTCGTTTAAATTTTTTACATAAATTAAATTCTACATGGTTCTGGCTAACCATTGATCTATGATCTCTCAATGGCCGATTATTGACAAAATATGGATTGAATTTACTTTTCAAGCAGTGAACTGAACTTTGAACTGAATTAATCCAACCCCGTAAATAGGGTGTGCACAATTGTACATGTAATACATAAGTATTACTAAAAATAATTCACTAAAGACCATTTAAGTATACAGAACAATTTTCATCAAGCGAGTAAAAAAAAAATGTCTATTTTGTGCCTGACCTTAGTAATAAATTAGAGTGTAAGACGGAATAGACTTGATTCATAATGACCTTGACCAGAACTTTTAAATTTGTTTCATAAACAACATAAATACTGATTTTAAAGTAATGTATGTAATGTATGATGGTAGTTAATATTTTTTATTGACATCACTGTACCAAGTTATGAAGTAACGTAAGCATAAAATGAAAACACAATCCACTTATGTATCTATAATGTTATGACATATCCCTCGAGAACAGTGGACGTGTATGAAAAAAAATGTTAGGTATCTACCTACTTTTTTCATTAAAACCGGATGTGAATACATGGATATCGTTCTAAACATTTGCATTTGTTGAGCTAAGTGGCCAGTGACATTGGTAATTGACCAAACACGGCCAGCCAAAAAAAAAAACTGGTATTATCCGTGACATTGCGTCGTTCGACGTTCAAGTTTTGAATTGAGAACGCTTATCGCCCTCCCTTCCCGAAATATAACTGTACCACATGCTGGGTTGATAACAGCATGTGTCAGCGGCTGTCGCCAAATGCGCCGTGCCGTGATGTCAGCGGTTGAAGGCGCGTCACGTGACGTCACGCAGTGGCAGCATCCTCTAATTTGACGCAGCTAATTTACTACGACATGCTTTGCGAATATGTGAAATTGAATTTACGACGCTTTTGACATTGAGATCTTGTGCCAAGAGTGCACTGCAGTATTTTATTAAATACACTGTGTTTCTATGAGACATTCTTGGAGCAATGCAAGGGGCGCGGGTTCGAACTTTTTAATGATACAGATGTTATTGGCCTTGGTTCTGGGTGTTTGTGGTACTTTCGTTGATTTTGATTTGCATAGCACATGTGCTTAAGCTACTTACTTTAGACTCAGATAAAATGTATGTGTTGTCTTATATTAATAAACAGAACTTTCGGCCGTTATACACATCCACACTATTTTAAATATTGAAATTCGTAGTATACATTAATATTTTATTTTCTTTGTTATCACAGATTACAATCAAAGTTAAAACAAGAGAAGAGTTATTTTCCTCAACTGCTGTAATAGAACAAATGGCTTTTTGATTATTATTAGCTACTAGTAAACCGAGTGTTTGTTCAGAATGATTTATTGATCAACCATTTATTATGTAAACAGGATATTCCGTGTTATTATCAGTTTTTACGACATGTGATGAACATATTAACCGTATTTATTACCTAATAAATTTGTGAATTGGTTGTTGCTCAGTGTCGTTTATAAAATATCCGTCCAAATCCGACATTTCTTGAAATATTTTTCTTTTGTGGGTTAATCTCACATACATATATAATAAGTTACCAGAATATTAAATTAAAACGCACACGGCCAAATTTAAGTGAGTAAGTCACTTATTTATTTAAAAAAATTAAAAAAAAGTTAAGTAAGTAAACCATTTTATTGAAAAAAAAAAACAATGCTGTAAGTAGATAATGTACTAAAAGCTATATAAATAATTCGGTAGGTCCTAGGTACCATCACTCACTCTCCGCATCAATCTAAGAAATTGACCAGAAAAATAAATAAAAATTTGGATTTACTTACAATAAGTAAGTAGTACAGAATATACTGAATTGTGTTGTCATCAGAACTAAAGGTTTATACCAAATTTCAGATCAATTTGTCAACTGCGAAGGGGTCAAATTTCAATTACTAAATTTGACCCAAATAAATATAATAAACAGGTCAAGTCATGTTAAGGTCAATAAAACCGTTTAAAAAATCTGCCTACCCCTTCGAGGATTACGGGCGTGAATTGGGAACCTCCTTTTTTTGAAGGCGGTTAAAATCCAAATGAGAAAGGCAACGCTCTCCATACATATTGTAAATTTTTTAATATTAAGAATTTACTTTATGTTTTTATAAGAATTAAGTAAGTAGGTACTTCTTTAACATAAGTAAGTGTTAAATAATAACACCATTGTTAGATTATAAGTATTAATTAGACAATTAATTATTAACAATGTAACTGTTATCTTTACCAGTATATAATAAACTTGTGATTTCAACAAAGCCTTTATTTATTGTTAAATCCTTACGCTACTGTTAGACAAAGCCTGTATTTATTGTTGAACCCTCAGCCATTGTAAGACTATTGCAACTTTGTGGGGTGGTTGACACGTTTTAGATAATACATAGATGTGCGGCCACTTCGTCGCCATCGGAGCGTACGCAGTCTAGGATTTATTGCTTCACTAGCTTTAACAAAAGATATTTTTCTTAAGATAAGATACTGTTTATGTTTCTCTTATACTAGCTATTGGCTAGTGAAAGCCCCATCAAAATCGGTTCAGCCGTTGTGGAGATTACCTGGAAGAGATAAAATATTTTGTTTTAAGTACTGCATGTTTTAAGTACTATACTTACTTATATATACGTTCAGTAATGAGCTAGAATTTATTTTTTCAAACATTTTATTTTTGCAAACAGGAACTTATATTTGAATTTATCGGCATATAATAAAGAAGTCAAGACAAGCCTAACATCCTCCGTCTAAAAAAAGGACATGAGAGATAGTTTTCCGCCTTTATATGTGTAAAACTGTATTTAACATTAACACTTGACAATGGCAAAATTATCAGACAATTTTTATTAGAAATATATATAAATAGGTATTTAAAGCGTGAATCCATATAGAAACAATATGAAATGTCAAATGACAGAAGCTTGTAATTTAAGTATTTCTGTTCACAACTTTATAAAAAAAAAAATCTCACAAGCACTCCTGTAGACAATATAGAAAAAAATCGTCAACATTTTTTTAATAATGTTAACCCTTTTTTATCGACTACATGGCTACTTCGAACAGTCGGCTCACTTCGATTAATCAACACTGTCACGTTATTTGTCGCATTTATTTACTCGCCGACCATCACAAAGTCACGACACTCGTACACGCAGGAGTGGGCAATTACTCCCGATAAATATTCATCACTCCAGAGATTAAATCTCGTCCATTAGCTGTAATCACTATGCTTATTGACTTGCTTGCTTAACCGTTATAAATTGGAGTGCTGGGTAATCTTTACATTAACATCCGAAATTGCACGCTCACAGGTGCAAATATAAATGTTTGAGCAAGACCAAATTAGTGCGTTGACTTCTACCAGTCTACCAAATGATATAACACTGCGCTGCGTCTTGCAATAGGTTAGTTTACTCAACATTTTTTTTAAGTCCGTTATCGGGAGTACATACAAATATTGCTCACGTAGTTTTTCTTTACTTCAGCAAACCAAAAATGATGAAGATACAGCGCCTAAAGTGCCGTGTGGCGTCACTAGGCGCGTACAATTTTACCGTTCAGTGACGTAAAGCGCACCATTTCAGATCTTTGAAGCGCTGTATCTTTGTAATTTTTCGAGTACTAAAGAAAGCAACAAATACGTATTTAATATTATTTTAATCTAACTGAACGGATAAAAAAAAAATTGTAAGTAAGTAACTGTACTGATAAAAAAAGATTAAGTAGCTATTGAGCTAACTTATTTCATTGCGCCAGATGTATCAACTAATTTTTAACCGACTTCAAAAAAAGGTTCTGAATTTGACTGAATTTTAATGTGTTGGCACATAGCGCACTGGGTAGGAGCTAGATGATTTGAATATTGCCCCACTTCACGGTTTACTCAAAGCGTCCAATTTTACAGCGTCATGGCGCATATTTGAGTTGAATTAGAGAGTCGTCTTAGTGCACTGCACCTGAGTTACCTATGCTAATTATTAATTGCACGTCTTCATCGTATTGTCTCGCACTATGGTACCATTCGACGAAGTACAAAACAGTTATTCCCGATTCACACCATGGTGCGAATAAACGAATCATTCCGTGGGACGAACAGCTCGTGGGGCGAATCGACGAAAGACCCGCTATTACACAAGAAAGTCTCTAAAGAAGCAGTGAAACATCAATAAGACATTAAACACTCGTGTTTCATTAATGCAACTCTCAATTTACTAAGCGCCAAGCGGAAATTACCTCAAAGAGCTTATAGCTAAGCTGCAGCGCAAATATATTTGGCACGTGTCATTTTATATTTTACCCCGTTTTAAATAGAAGGAGGTTCTATGTTTGGCTGTATATACTTAATATCTTTCATTAAGTTTATTCAACGATTTGTATATTCGTTCACTGATGTCGCCGAATGTGGACCGATTTTGAAAGTTCTCTTTTTAATTCTGCTATCTTCAACAGGGTGTCCAAACTGGCCTCAGAAAGGTGGTGGGACTGGCGATGCTGTCGTTGTCCATTCCCGTCGAGGACAAAAACAAAGTCAGTAGCTCGTGTTGAGCATGGTCTCCGTCATGATCATCGTCATATTATCATCATTGTCATACCGTTCATTGGCATACCGTTTATTGCATTGGTATCAGCACTTAATTTCCATAACCTTGTGTACATAAGTCCTTTTTTTCACATACCTAATATAAGTAAATATAATAAAAATATATTGCTGTGGCAATAAATATATTTTTATTTTATTTTCTATTTGAAATAAAAAGGGTAAAATTGCAGCGTAATTTTTAATTTACTTAATGAGATGATAAAATAATCTTAGGTACTTAATAATTTTAGATTATTAAAGTGTAAAGGAACTTGTTTACGTTAGTAATTTTAGACAAAAATAAAAACACTTATAGGCGATTTAAAACCTGATATCCAACTCCGGTCTGATTACAAAATATTTTTATCATTTACCGTTTTCATTCCAAAGAAAATACCATTATTATTATTCAAATTGAAAAAAATATAATTTTTAATGTTTTACCGTCTAGTAGTGTTTTAGTAATTTTTCACCAATTTTATATACCCTGATCCATTTTTGATGCCCGTTTTATTTTCTAACGATTGTAAATAATGATTCCCCATGTTGTATTAACCCTAACATACCGATTCCTGAATTGGATATTCTTGATGTGATTTTAATAATATTTTGTACAGTTTTGTTTTCGCAACTTTTGATTTGTTTTAACTGTTTGCATAATCTATTCCTATTACCCAAATGTTCCTCTTAACTTTCGAGCTATCTATCACACGATTTAAAAAAAAATATGTGTTTGTTTTCCAACATGTATAATTTCTACCTACAATCGACCATATAAGTATGGAAAATTTTGTCGTAAAGCTGTGACGAATAGGGGAACTAGTAAAATTGCGATAGTTTGATCGATAAATAGTTCTACTCGACAAAACTCGATATCTATTATCGAGTTTTGTCGTGCTACTGTTAGCCCCTCCAGTATGTATGTGGTACAAGACCCTGTATGAAAACCGAACCGTTAGTATTTGTTATGTGCATTATAAATTGTACATATTTAACATTTATCATGCATTTCCATTCATTGACATAATCACTCTCGCCTTCATAACAAGGATCGGTTGCATTGAACCTTGTACAGAATGTTGTTCTGACATGTTTTGGAGATGAGCATGAGACCAACCACTTGTATGGTACCCCTTCGAATATTACTGTGTGACCATTGTTTGTTTATTGGTTAATATTAAAAAAATATTGTTATTTTTTTAAATAACATTAACTTTAAAGTACTCGGAATTAAACAAATTACAGGAAACTGATAAAAATGTTAAGAAATCCTAACTAAAGTACTTTTAGTTATATATTTTTTTGGTATTAGTATTTTTGTCCCTGACTTATTGTTTCGAAAGATTCCTCATGTTCGCTCGCCACCTAACGGGTTTCCCAATAACCCTCACTGTGTGGTTACCCTGTCTTTAGTGGAAGATGTGTTTGTGAACCGTTTTTACAGCTACCAGCCTGGAGAGTATGTAAGTACATATGTTATTTTTATTTAAGTATTTATTGTCTGATAAAATCACAATCTTCAAGAAGTACTTACAATTACAGTCTGGCTGTGTAAAATAAGAGGTAACTGAAAATAAAATATCGCCGAGCTATAAAAAAACAGAAACGTCTTGAAGTGACAAGAAATGTCACGAAAATGTTAAAAAGTATATTAAGACAGTCAATCATAACAAGTCAATAGTGATTATGATTGACTTCTATCGACATGGGCAACAATGTGAAACGATAGTCAATGCCGCTTCAAATTGAAACAAAAATTATGGTGAAAATACCTTACGGCACTGTTACGCCATCTGGTGAATATTTTATTAAAAAAAAACCCTTATTAAAACCATTTTCTCCCTTGTTAGAGATGTTTACAGGAACATTAATTGTCCCTAAACAATGTTTATAGATGACACACCGCGTCCTCTATATATATAATATGTTATCTTGAGAGTAATTAAAACTTGTTTGCATATACTATTACCAACATGAGCAGACATGTTTACCCTTGTGCTACTTTGTGGTATAACGAACATTTTGTTGCTCGCGAATCTCGGAGATATGTCACAGAAAACTTCAAAGTAACACAGAGGACTTACTACGAAATACCCGTGCAGTAGTAATATACATATTTGTCTATAGGCAAGATGACTACAAAATTTTGTTTAGTCCGTCAGTTAGATTATAAAAAAAAATGAACATATACAATATACGATGCATCCAAGTTGCGCGTGACGTCACACATTCGTACAATTTTTACTAAATAGTGACGTCGCAAGCTCCCTCTCCAAACTTTGATGCTCTTTATCTTTGTGATTTTTTGTTAACTTGATAAAGCGAAAAATATGTGTCTAGTATTTTGGTATAATCTAACTGACGGACTAAATAAAAGATATTTTTAACCGACTTCAAAAAAAAGGAGGAGGTTCTCAATTCGACTGAATTTTTTTTTTTTTTTTTTTGTATGTATGTTACTCGATATCTCTGACAATTGTTAACCGATTTCCAAAATTTTTTTTTAATCGAAAGGGTTTACTCCCGAGTTGGTCCCATTGCCACCAAGTCAGGATCTGATGAAGGGATCCCAGGAAAATCGAGGGCAACCCTCAAACTTTATAGGCACGTACAATGTGTTTTAGACATTTTCTAACATTGTTTAAGTATTTACGCATGGTACTTATCATCTTATGTTGGTGAGCTGATGATGGAAGGTACAACTCCTTAACGATTAGGAATTCGTTTATGATTCTTTAAATGTTGATATCTTCGAGAATCGTAAGACGATTTTTAGGGTTCTTTTTTTATTCAAAAGGGTATATCCTGGAGTTGGTCCTATTGGTACCACATCTGGATCTGATGAAGGAATCTTAGGCAAATCGAGGGAAACCCTCAAGTATTATAGGCGCGTACAATCTATTTTAGTTATTTTCTAAAACAATTCAAGTATTTACGTCTGATTTTCATAATCTCATGTTGCTGAGCTGATGATGGAAGGTGTAACTCCTTAACGATTAGGAGTTCGTGGATAATTCTTTCAATATTATAGGGCCCTATTGAGTGTTATTCTCGAGATAGTCTCAATTTCACCAAGTCTTGGTCTAGTGATGGGATTCCATGAAAACGAGGGCCACTCTTAAATTTTAACGACATGTTAAGTGTTTTATTTATTTTTTCTAAAACGATTCCAGTATTTGCGTCTCGTACTCATCATGTTATGTTGCTTAGCTGATGATGAAAGGTATAACTCTTTGAGGATTAGTAGTTTTAAGTAATTCTTTAAACATTAAAGGCTCGTTATACCTTTTCGTCTTTAGTCTCATAAGACCGGCACTGTCTCATTAAAGCAGCTCGTTTTGATTTGGTCTACCTACCTACCTATTAATAAATTTCACTAAAAAGTAACAAATAAGTTAAATTTTAACAAAAATAAAAACCGACTTCAAAAAACCCCGCAAAAAATGTTAAAAAAAAAACACAAGTAAAAACTGCCTTAAGTAATAGCTATTTAAATGTCTATACACTAAAAAGTATAAAATAAATTCTTTCGACTGCTTCAATGAAAGTATTAATCTTTAACACGTATTTAAATATTTACAATAATCAGTTAGTTTTGGAGTCGGTGCCAGCCAAACTAAAAAAAAGTAGACACTTAATAACAAATTACCTTACTAATAACAATATGAAACAAATTAGTTAAAATATGAGTATATTAACTTACTATTGATTTTGTATATTCAAAATCTATTTTACCACCCTTCACCAAGAAACAAATAATTGCAAATTCCGAAATGGTGATATAATTACGCGGGCTGGCACCGACTCCAAAACTAACTGATTATTGTAAATATTTAAATACGTGTTAAAGATTAATACTTTCATTGAAGCAGTCGAAAGAATTTATTTTATACTTTTTAGTGTATAGACATTTAAATAGCTATTAAGGCAGTTTTTACTTGTGTTTTTTTTTAATTTGTAATGCACTCATCATCCCTATTACAAAGAGTGTATATTCCTATAACTTTCATGGTCGTTTTTATTAGGATAAAATTTTAATTATTTAATTAGGATAATAGGGCTGAAAGGGCCATGGCGTGGGACGTTAAGAAAATTTGCAGGCGTGATTTTTGCTGTGAAATACCTTACAGTCCCGTTGGTCTCGAAAATGTTTGGACTTTAAAAGAATGTGCACACCGGTGTTCATTGTAAGATGTCGTGCCTAAAAAGCGACTAATGATATATCGGGTTCTGGGTATGTGATTGTGTAGGCGACGAGCTAGCCACTTACCTTCACAATTTACCATCCTAACTCAGCCTAGTATGATTTTCGGCTGAATGTGGTTAAAGGGACCTGCTGTCCCTTTGACTCTGCCTACTCCTTTGGAGAATGGGCGTGATGTTATGTATGTATGTATTTATGTAATAACTGTCAAACAGCTCTTCCAAGCGGGCCAAACGGCGGTTATTGGCTATTGTATTACTCGGTAATCTTCCCTATTTGACCACACCTAAAGATGATAAGTATGTCTTTACGTAATGTGTGATTGCACGTTATTTCCTTGAAGTAGGTACGTGAATAGACACATGCTTGACAAATAATCGGCCTTGCTCCTCTAACAAGGCTCGTTCCGAACAAATCAGTCTCGGCTATTGTTGATTTTATATGGAATCGTTCGATAACAGCTTTGTTGTTTTAAAATGGTTATATTTTACTCTTACAGAAATTATTTAATTTCCTACGCCTTTTGGTGGAATACAGGGGAATGTATCAAATCTTGAAAGTCGATTTTAACTTGTTTTTGATATAATTACAATACGATATGTATTGTATATTTAGATATTTTGAATTTGATGTCATTGAGCCTGATTTGACGATGATAAAGATCAAATTAATTAGTTACCTAATGGTATTTCGAAATCAGGCTCCATTGATATGTACTTTCAAGTAGGTAAAATAAATTCTCCAGGCTGACACACAAATTCCCTAGTTCAAAACTAAGCATGTTTGCTTCTGCTATGGATACTAGGCGGACGGATAGACATACCTAAATACGATTACGAACATCCATACGAAACATTTGCCACTAGCGGGATTCGAACCTGCGACCCTTGTTTTCGTGGCCTGGGTCTCTGACCACTCGAAGGTATGTCTAAGAAGTATGCCTGGCCAGTCAAAGGTATGTGTAATATTACATTTGTTAGTGTATAACTCCGCATAGCAAATTGTTTCACGTGTCGTGCTTCAGGGCTAAAAAATTTGTAATTTCTTATTACCGTCAGGTTACATAATGTGTGTAAGTAGGCAATGGATAAATATCGAAAATACATAATGTGATATTATACTTTGGTTATTAACCAAAGTAGTATATCACATTATGTATTTTTTTTTGGTTAATAACCAAAGTATATTACTTTGGTTAATAACTACCAAAGCACGGTGTTTTCTATCGTGGGATAATAACAATTTTATGTTGGGCTAAATATGGCTTTTAAAGCCTATTGTTTCTTGGACTCTGTACTACTCCTCCGGTGATTACGATCGTGATGGTATGTTTTTATCATCATCATAACATCTCGCCCATAATCCCCGAAGGGGTAGGCAGAGCCAAAGGGGCAGCCAGCCCCTTTAACCACATTCAGCCAGAAATAAAACCGAGCTGAGTTGGATGAAAAATTGTGAAAAAGTAGTGACAAGTGGCTACCTTGTCGCCTATACAATCACATACCCAGAAGCAAGCAGCAAGAGCCACAGTTGGTACATTATTTTTAAGTTCCAGACTAAAATGGGGCAATGGGCTGGGTAAAATGGAAAATTGTGAATATGTTTTCATGATTTTTTTATTTCATTTTACCTACAACTGCATCGATTTTATACTAAATGTCTCGTACAAAGTCAGGCGCGCACACAGGATTACATTCAAAGACGCATTTAAATTCCAACTCAAACCATTTCTATATTTACTCGGCTCGTTTCCCGGACGTTTTCGTAAAAACATATAAGCTCATTTTCATCCACTAACATACCAACTGAGAAAAATATAAAATGATCACTTTGCAAATTCGACTCTAGTGTGCTATTTTTAAAGTTTAAAATGGAGTGGTGGGTGTCTGAACGTTTTTAGGCAGGTGAGATTCTTTTAAAAGGGAGTTTATCACTGGAACTCAATTGTTTATTCTCAGCATAGTTATATGTGGCGATTGCAAGTACTTTCGTGAAATGAACTGGTTCAAAATTATGAAATTTAGCATGTTTTTTTCATACTAGCAAAGCGAATACTGTTTGTTATGGAGACTAACGCCCATCCCGCGGGATCTGAGCATTTTTCCAGTATAAAAATTGCCTAGGCTAAAAATGTTTACCATTTGTACCACATTTCATCACTTTTATTCCGGAAAAAATACTTTTATAGAGACTATCCAATTTACAAATTGTATTATAGGTTCCAATTACAATGTTCCATCTAACCTTATAAAACTACATTTAGCCAAAAATAATGCTAAATGTAGTTTAAGGTGTTATTTTCTCCTTATACTGCCTACACCTTCGGGGATTACATGCCTGGTTGTATGGATATACATATCATCATCTTCCTAGCGTTATGTCCCGTGCTTAGACGGGGTCCGCTTAGACCATGATCCAGGATTTAGCGAGTCTGGTAATTACATTGAAGCGACTGCCGATCTGACCCTAAGATGGGGGAACCAGACAATTGTAGGATCATGGTTACAAATCCAAAGTTGTTTGAATTTGCAGGTTTCAACACAATGTTTTCCGTCACCGTCGAGCTAGTGGTATAAATACCTACATAGACTTGAAAAATCCAGAGGTACGTGCCCGGGTTTGAACCTGCACTCCTTGGTTATGAGGCGCGTGTCCTTACCACTTGAGCTACCACCGCTATTGTATGGATATATGGATATACATATATCGGTTTTAAATATTAAGTTGAACCTATTTAACAGAATTTTTCAGGTATTAAGTGCTATAGTTAAATACCTTATTACACATGAGCTGTAACTATGTTTTGAGATTGTTCACTCCAATTCTGTAAGTAACACATAGTCCATCGTTTCTATTATGTATGTAAAGTGATAAGGCACCGACAGGTAGCCAACATCACTCATCCCAGTGTTTGCACGAACGCCTGGACAAACACGCTGTTGACGATATTCGCACAGGCCTTTGCGCCGTATTTTTTGGCTTTGCACTAAGGGGGGTAAAGGGGGAGGGAGGGGGTCTATGAAGTGTAACATGGTGTGACGAGGGGTCGAAGAGGTACTTACTAATTTTTTGATGCAAAATTGCAAAACATGTAATGTCACACTAGAGAGGGGGGAGACTCACAAATGTGACCAGCTGTGACTAGGACGGAGGGGGGGGATCATAAAATCGTGTGACGTAGTTTATGGATGGCCCCTAACTCGACACAATAACCGACTTAAAAAAAGGAGGACATTCTTAATTCGCCTGATTTGAACCCGCACTCCTCCGTTATGAGGCGCATGTTCTTACCATTGAGCTACCACCGCTCCGTTGTTTTTTTCTATATTAAACATTGTTATAGACTATCTTCATATTGGTTGTCCCATGTTAGTCTGGGACATCCAAATAACTATTAACTAGGTACATTTCCTAGTATGATATTAAAGGCGAGTAATGGCGTATTGGGTGTGTGGTTGCAGTCGACGACTATTTTGTATCTAACCTAACTTAATGTATTTTTACTGAATGTGGTTGAAGGGGTATGCTGCCTCTTAGACTCTGCCTACCCCTTCGAGGATCATGGGCGTGATGTTATGTATGTATGTATGGTATTAACGATCTTTGATTTTGCCCACTCTCTCCAAATCCAAATATTCAGGAACAGGCTATTGTAAAAGTCAAGCGACACTGGCTTGGGTAAGGGCTGGATGGGTAACCACTCTTATTAAAAATGTGGTGTTTCCTCCTTGCCACTGCAGATACCGTTCAAGCGAATCGGTACAGACCTATATTTAGTAACTTAGAATTGAAAGATAATTTACGAACAGTGTGCCGTTCTTTATCGAAATCGATTCGTTTAGGATGACTGAAAATCTGCTTCATGTCCTTAAATATAGGTTTCCAATATGGCATAATTATGCACATTCATTATCCGCTTGAGAACTTTCCGCGATCCCTCGGGATGAAGTGGGATATATCGCATTATTTAAATGAAAACAGGTCAGCCGTGAGATGGGGATTAAACTTTATAATAAACCGGTTTGGATTCGCGTGAAGAAGAAAACAACGGGTTATAGAGGTAGGTGTTATGAAAGGAGTCACATAAAATATTCTTTAAGAGAAACAAAAAAGGTTTATGACAGAAAAAAAATATTATTTCCCTTAGTTGACTTAGTTTTCAAACAAAATATTTTACTTCTGTATAAAACGGACGAGTTAAATGCATGTGACGTCACATATGCGTCAACTTAAAACACTTATTACACTTTAAAATTATATAATTTCCTGTATACATCGCTATAATTTGGAAATGATGGGGTCAAATACACAATAGGTTATTTGACTTAAAAAATTCAAAAAATAATGAAGGGGTATTTTTTTCTTTATCGAAAAATTACAAAGAACAGCGCTTTAAAGATCTGAAATTTAGTGCTTTACGTCACTTGACGGTAAAATTTTACATTCCTAGCGACGTCACGCGGTACTTTAACGTTCATCATTTTTAGTTTGCTGAATAAAAGAAAAAATACGTAAGCTATATTTTTTTGTCACCTTAATAGTTACTATAAAAAAAATTTGCTGAAATGGTTAATGTTTAAGTTACTTACTTACTTAAATTAAAATTATGTTTTTTGCGCATTACGCATTTTAGGTAGGTATCTTATGCCCCATACAGTAGAAAAAATTATCTAGATAAATTAGAACCAAAGGTAGGCCAAATAAATTAATAACATAGTGAAATGAATGAAAGTTGGTAGCAAATGTAGCCGCGACCAGTGCCGTAACCGACACTACCGTGGAGGGGCCTGATCTTCAGGTCGCATTACATGGCTCTGGTCAGGTCTATCCTGAAGGACTATGCGTAGACGCAGAAGCTTCGATTGGCGATAAGGACTTATTGCGGCTGCGGAAATGCAAGTCCAGGTAGAATACATGATAATTAAATAACGGGTTGGTTGGTACACATTTAACCCTAGAATCGTAATGCAAGCATCTACAGCAGCCATACTCAACTTTTTTTTTTATAAGGACCACAAACACGTTTTAGTCGGGTGTCGAGGGCCGCAAGCAAACTTTATGTAAGTAAGTAGTAGTAATTAAAACGTAATAAAATAAAAAATGTTTTTTTAAAATAATTATATAACTTCAGATGGGCCAATCACAAACGCCCAGCGGGCCGCAGGTTAGTATAGCTGATCTATAGTCTACGGTCAACAGACCTGTTACTTATGATTAAGCCGGCCTGTTTACCATCATTCTCGTGGTACGAAATGAAAGTGTACAAAAGTGGTACCTACATAAATTCTTGGAACTTTACACACTGGCGTTTGAGTAAATTAGTAACCATTTGTTTCGCAATTCAGTCGGGTTGACGTGCTTCAAGTGGCATTGAATATGATTTACAACTATTTAACACAAAAGGAAAATTAAAAGGGTATGCGTTTCGTATAACAACCTTGATTTATAAGGGACACGCTTTCTTTTGTTTTGTAATATTTAGTTCTATAGGACTATTTCGTTCATTGCTAATGTTTAGACTGCCTCGTTGGTCTAGTGGTAGTATGTGCCGTCTAAGGACCAAGAGGTCCCGGGTTCAAATCCCGGGTCGGGCCAAAAATTTGTGGCTGGGTATTTCAATATGGAAATTACTCAGTAACAGCCCGGAGTCAGGAAGTTGGCGGCTTAATCACCCCCGTGCGTCGGAAAGCACGTTAAGCCGTTGCTCTCTCCGGTCATGTCGAATTGCCGTCTTACCGGACTATGAGAATGTAGGAATAGAGAGTGCACCTGTGTTTGCGCACACACTTGTGCACTATAATATCTCCTGCGTAGTTAGCTAATCCTCGTTGAGATGGCCGCCGTGACCGATATCGGTTAGGAGGACATTAATGTTTAGGGGTGTGAATGATGGTAACAGTAAAATGGGATGGTATAGCTTAATGGTGGCTGACCGTGACGTATTGAAGAAGAAAACACACTGTGTCGACCCCCACAATGGTTGGTAGGCACGTACGCCCCTAGATGTTTTACCCTACTAGCTCTTCGACGAATTAAATTTTAATGTTTTTATTTTACTTTTGAACAGCTACTGACACTGGCTCTTGGAGGAATCATTTCATAGCTCTTCGTTAGTAGCTCTTCAAAAAAAAAAAAATTGAATCATGGTCGAATTCCGACCACTGGGCAACCATTAGTAATAAAAACATTGTCTATTTCTAGTAAGTAGTAGGCACTTCTAAAGTTAAGTTCCTACTTAATTACATTGTTACTTTGACGTAAATGCATTGAGTGTAAAATGATAAAAAAGTGCAGATAAAACTGTCTTTAGTTTTAAAATTGCACTCCATTTATGTGCAATAAATATAAACTAAAAAAAAATTTACATTTTAAAAGGCAATTTAAATAACGACATTTCTTTACAGACTAAGAAACTTTAAATAACAAAGACCAGATCACATTGAGTGTTTACAAACGTCAAAGTTACTGAACCTCTAGTTACATTCGGAGCATGCGGTTGGTTCATGGTCCAGGCGGCCCACGTAATGGCTGACGCGAATGGGCTGATGGGAAGAGATACCAGACGGCCAATAATCGATTTGTAACGAAATCACAGATAAATAGTAGTACTTACCATACCATAGTACAAATATAGAACAAATAAAACTATCGGCGCTCGGAACAGAAAGATTACCTACCCTGGCCAACCGAGAAAACCTGAAACCGAGTGTTGCGGGTTCAAATCCTGCTAAGGGCAATTGTTTCATGTAGACATTTGTACTCGAGTCATGGATGTTTATAAACGTATTTAAGTATGTCTAACCGTTCACCTAGTATCCATAGGACAAGCTTATAAGCTTACATGATTTTAAACTTTCGCGTTGAATTATCACTGGAAATAATAGTGACGGGACTAAACGCGATATGCATTATGTAGTACATGAGTACTTACAGCTTGACTTTTCGGCCGTATTGCAACACGGCCGTGTCACAACAATTCATCGCGTTTAGTCCCGTCATTATTATTTCCACTTATAAGCTTAGTTTGGAACTAGGGTATTGGTGTGTCAGTCTAGAGAATTGAATTTCTTATTTACGTTTGCACGCGAAAAGTATCTGTATACAAAGAACAGTGATTATTTGTGAATAATAATACTCTGCATGACTTGTAAGTCTTGCTTTTTCTTACCGAGCTTTAGTTAAAAGATTATTTCTGTAAATTATTTCAGTTGTATTATTCATATTTTAAATTAAAGTCTCCCGCAGAGCTGACCCCGTGTTTGTTATTTTCGTATAGTTTTTACCAAGAATTCTCTGGGATGGTAAGCTATATTTATCTAAACTATGCCGTAGTCTTTCTATAGTTAAAGAATATTAAGTTTCTTTTTTGCATTTAAAATGTAAATAGTTTTATTAAAACGAAACAACTAAAATGACATCTTAGTGACCTATTTAAGGAGCTCAGTTCTAAATTGACCAATCACGCACTTGCAAAGGTGATAAGGTGAAATACTTTCTTACATCACTACAATCGTTATCCGAGGGAAACCAGTAAACTGGCTATTTCAAAACATTTTTGTTGATCACGAGCTTGTGAAGGTGATCTACTTTGTAATGTATCTACTATGGTTGACATTAGATACTAACACGACCAGTGTACCAATTCGTTAGTTTAACATTTAATTTCTTGTGTTTGCATCCAGTCGGTTCTATACTCACCGGGAGTATACTAATTTGTCCAACTGTTTTTAAGGTGTGTTTCTTTAAGAATGCCTTTAATAGTTTGAAATACTTAATACAAATAGTCTATTCGCTTTTACGTTACTTAAACTACAAAGATGCATAGCGGTTTCAAAGCATCTGCAATTTGCAATCATTTATTTTGTGCATTAAGTATGACATTACATCACACTGAATTACATTTGTAAAATTTACCATATGATAAGGATTAAGTATTTTAATTATATAGGATATACTCTTAGTTGCATTTTCATCTTGTAATCCTTTACTGTTAAGTCACAGTTTGGAAGGATGTATGCCGCCGAACGGGTAAACACATCTAGATGATATTTGGGACAAATATAGATTACAGTCTTTGTTTTTTGGCCACGATCTTAAATCATAAAACAAACAAACAAACATAACATCACGCTCATAATCCCCGAAGGGGTAGGCAGAGTCAAAGGGGCTGAAATCCACTTTAACCCCATTCAGCCAAAAATAAAACTGGGCTGGGTTAGATGGAAAATTGTAAAAAAGTAGTGACAAGTGGCTACACACAATGACATACCCAAAACGCGATATACCATTAGTCGTCTTTAACGACATGCTAGGCAAGAAACACAGTTGGCACATTCTTTTTAAGTCACAGACCAACCCATTGTCCCGTGTTGGTCTGTGACTTAAAAAGAATGTGCCAACTGTGTTTCTTGCCTAGCATGTCGTTAAAGACGACTAATCTGTCTGGGTTAGACGGACGGATGGATGGATGTCGCCTATTACACCTAAAATTAGTCTCCGTTATTACTAAATATTAGTGTCTTGTTACGAGTAAAATAAGTCCTTACCCTGCACTCTATTTAAAGAAGGAACTATTGTCATATACATTCATCGCCCTGACAATAGTTAAACGAATGTGTGAAACACATCGGAAAGGTCCTCTAAGACCCGGACAAAGGAGGCCTTCGACAGAATACTGAGCGCTGTAAAAAGGATCTATTACTTTAAGAGGATTGAACCTCGCTGCCCCATTCGTACGGCACAACACCGTACGAATAATCATGTAACAGGCCGAATACGTATTATTGATGTGACTTGACGGATTATACGAATACGAAAATCGATTCGGGTATTCGGTAAATGTACAATGCATATTTTACTTCTAGTAAGTAATATTATGACAGAGATGAAACCAGAACGGATACAAGGATAACGGTTGACGATGTAGTAGGGCTGGAACAGGTGAATGAAATTGTATATCTAGGATCTGCATTTAGGAAGGTACTCCGCTGATATAGAGAGAGGAGTGAATGCAGGGAATAGGGTGAATGGAGTGTTAGGAAAACTTCTAGGCAGCAAAGTCTTAAGCCAGAAGGCCCAGCTCGCTATACACAATGCGGTGCTGATTCCTACGCTAACATATGGAAGCAAGAGTTGGGTATGGCAGAAAGAGCATGAAAGTAGAATAAACGCGGTCGAGATGCGTGCACTGCGGAAAATCTGCGGTGTATCGCTCACAGACTGCGTTCGGAATGATGATGTAAGAAAGAGAGTTGGTCTGAAGGACAGCGTCGGAGTCAAGGTAAGAAGAGGCATGCTCCGGTGGTTCGGACATGTGGAAAAAATGGATGACGAAAGATTGACTAAACAGATATACAATGCGAAAGTGGAAGGATGTAGGAGCCGCGGAAGGCCCAGGCTCACCTACCACGACCAGATTGGTCGTGTATTAAAAGAAGGTGATGTTAGGAGTCATAAAAACCGTAGAGCTTGTATGAAAATGATTATGAATATTGAAGAGGCGAGCGAGGTGTGTAAGGATCGTGCCATGGCGTTCGGTTCTCTCTGCCTACCCTGCTAGGGAAGTGGCGTAAAGTTTAGTTAGTTATTTAGTTAGTAATATTATGACTTATAATTTGTGCCTTTGGTTACTAAGGGGCCGTCCATTAATCACGTGATGCTTTTTAGCAACTTTTTAGACCTCCCTCTTCTCTGGTAATACTGGTGAGGTTTTGTATTACCGTAGATCTCAATACAACTTAACACATAGTCTCCTAAAATCTCTAAATATATCTACTTACTTGTCATTACCAATTGAATTTTTTTTTTGTTAATTTATGAGCGAGTTTAAGTAAGTACCTTTGATTTTGATGATGAATTTTAATCAACTGTACTTAAGAAATTCTTCCTATGCATTTTTAAGTGAACTCATTAACTATTAAAGCGGTATATTATTAGTTGACAAGCTCGATGGCGCATTCGGTAGTGACCCTGCCCCATGCGCCAAGAGTTGTGGGTTCGATCCCCACCCAGGACAAACATTCGTGTGATGAATACTTGTGTTTGTTCTGTGTCTGGGTGTTAATATCCAATATATAAGTATATATTTGTAATACCACTGTTGTTTCTGATATCCGTAACACAAGTGCTTAAGCTACTTACTTCGGAGTCAGATCAATGTATGTGATGTCGTTGAATATTATATTATTACCTCATCGGTATATTGAAAATGGTATGATGGTTTGTATGTTTTTTTATAGCTGTACTGCTAGTTTTTATGTGAAACCTATCACGACAAGTCGTACAAAGTTATTTATCGAGTTATTTCCCGCAGAGAATAATGTTCGTTCTTGTAAAGTAGTTTCCGCTTTGTTTGTTTTTTATAATAATAGATATTCGCCGAATACGAATATTATTGTAAGTTACATCACTAACAACAATAGCTCGGCTCGTTTATCTTATAAGAGATTGTTTACCATGAAATACGTTATCTACTTAGGATTATTTGGTCGCCATTTCTGAAGGTATTTTCCGACATAAAGTTTCTCAAATTACACGGTCATAGTTGTTTAGCTGACGGTGCACCTTACTGGTTGAATATGTTCAAATTCGAATTCTCTTTCCTATATAGGCTTCAAAAAATGACTTATGAATTGTCAATATGTACAGAAACTATTACCACCACCGGTTCGGAAGGTATATTCTATAGAGAAGAAACCGGCATGAAACTTGATATACTCTTTTAAATGCCATATTTTACAATTTAAAAACTTCAATAATCTACGCTAACTAGATAATAAAATTGAAAAAAGGCGAAGACTTCATTATGAAGCTAAACATATGATAGTCATGTAAGAAGTCTTATTGGTTAAATGTTATTTAAAATCAGACTATATACTGACCTATGTATTTTCAATATCTAAATACGCATTCAAAGTAGTAGGCACGTGGGCTTCATGGAGAAAATGAAATTCAGTAACTACTGTGGATGTGTAGCCATGATCCGATTTGTTGGCTTCCCTATCTGGTTATCAAGGCAGAGGCTTCAGTGCGATAATCGGGCTCGCTATATCAATGACCACGTAAAACCTGACTTTGCGAATCCGAGGAACTAGGACATGTCTAAGAACGACCAGGAACGAGACTTAGAGGAACGTTAAACACATCTAGGTATTACAGGTCTATTATATTAACCTAATGTTTACGTTGCCGGGTTTATATTACAGTTTCGATAAACTGAAATTAATGAAAAATAGGGATAACTTATTGAATAAATTATTCCATATACCTATTGATTGAATAAGTTGCCAGGTCTGTATTTTGTGTTCGTTTTTCGACATAATCTGTGGAGTGTGAACCAAGATCGAGTTTCGATCTCTCGGTGACCAAGTGCATATTGATTTCATTCGCTTCTGTCCGCAGTCCTGACTACTCTGTACCTATTGGTTAAGTAGCCAAAAATGTTTTAGCACATTCGGTGAATTAAAAAAAAAAATTGTGGTAAGTAGGTACGTATTTTTTCTTTTGTTTAGTAAATCAAAAATGTCCAATATACAGCCCTTTAAAATTCCAAATCAATTTTACTTTTTGGTAAAAGTGTATTGCTGGTCCTAGGACTGCATACCCCTTCGGGATTGTATGCATCAGACTAGCTAATTGCAATAGTTGCCACTGCAACTTCTAGCTGCCTGAGGACAGTGAACTGGTCTACCACCTGCTCACCAGGTGTTGGTGAAGGTCACTGACCTCTGTGATAGATAGTTTATTGCACTTCACAGGGTAAAGCACCGATATTTTGTGTTTTTTATCTTCTTATTTAGCATTGTCATGGAACATTGCACATTGTACAAAAGCATTTAAATAAAAAACCTTTATGTACTTAATGCATATCGAATAGTTTTGGGTCTGGGTTGTATACATATATAGTGAAAGGTTTCTGTTACCTGACATTAAAATACCTAATACTTATTTCATTGCAAGCGATTAGGAGAATAAAATGTGGAGATATACCTCTTTATTATGTTAATGTTAATGATAGGTTTGTTTGGGCAGCACTAAACGCCCTGATCTCTCTGGGCATCCGCAGAAAACCAGGGTCGTGGTACGCTTAGCGCCACCGCGACATATGCTGAGCGGAGACCTTTTAGGTGCCACATAGCTTTACTTTTTTATGTTACAATGTTATGTTTTATGCATGTAAGTACCTAATAAACATTTTTTCTTTCTTTCTTTCTTTCTTTCTTTCTTTATATAATTTATATATCATTATAACTAAATACTTAACTAACTATGTATATCCGTTCACCTAGTATCCATAGCACAAGCATTTAAGTTTAGTTTAGGACTAGGGAATCGGGGTGTCAGTCTGGAGAATTGATTGATTTGAGTACTTCCTTGTAATATTATTGAGTTAATA
This sequence comes from Glyphodes perspectalis, assembly GCA_951394215.1. Taxonomy (NCBI): domain Eukaryota; kingdom Metazoa; phylum Arthropoda; class Insecta; order Lepidoptera; family Crambidae; genus Glyphodes; species Glyphodes perspectalis. Next base: position 3,438,270 of record OX596217.1, read on the forward strand.
TTAAATGGTCACACATTTCACATTCACGTTAATATGATGTTGGATTCACACATATATATGATCTAGATTAACTCATAGGATAACTGCTCATATATTTTAGGTTTAATTCTAAAGTCTACATAAACACGCTGACAGAATTTATTACTAGATAAGGACTTGAGTAGTATTTAAGCCATTTCAGTCGTATGAGAAACGCTCTCACTGGGAACAGGGTAGAGTCAGCATGAAATAATAATGGCGACTTGCAGATTACTCCAGCCTGAGAGTAGTCTCACGCATTAACTGTTGTCTTTTGTGCGGCCATAAAGACTGCGGGGAAGAACAAGACGCTCATTAGTAAATTATGATTGAGATCAAGATTAATGTTAATCTCAAAATACCGTTAGTGTTATATAGCGTTGGAAAACATATATTTGTTATTTCCATACTAGCAGCGCCCCGCGGTTTCGTCCACGTAGTTCCCGTTCCTGTAGGAATATGAAGAATAAATATAGCCTGTTACTTTCGGATAATGTAGCTTTCCAATGGTGAAAGAATTTTTTAAATCGGCCCAGTAGTTTTTGAGTTTATTCATTACAAACATTCATCCACACAAAAATACAAAAATACAAATCTTTCCTCTTTATAATATTAGTACAGATATGTTGGCGTCCAAAGGAATGAGAATAAGAGATGAGGCAATGAGGTCTGCAGCAAATGAGTTTGGTAGAATGAAAACCTGCTTTCCATTCCACCAAATGGTTATTTCTGGGGATGACCTCAACATAGTTGTGCAATATGTGAGACACTGGGATGGAATATTATACTTGGTATTTCACAGAGTGGTGTAAATATTGTGATTATGACTCAGTTTACAGTCAGGACAGTTCAAAAATATTTTTTAAGTATAAATTATCGCTTAAAATCAGAAGTAAGTAATCAAAAATTACTCAGCAACTACGTGTTATAATGTTGCCTTATTATTGGGTTTTCAAAAATACAAAAACCGTCAGATGGCACGAGGGAGTCTCTTGGTCTTATCACTGTCACTATTGGCTCCTCGTTGACAGCATGTCAGTTTGGTCTGACAATTAACCAATGAGGAGGGTGACAAGACCGCAACTCACAGTTACGCCATCTTTTGGATGTTTTAATTCAAAAAACCCTCATTGTAGAAATCAGCCGTTTAGGCGATACGAGGTAATGAAGAATATTACAAACAGACATAGTTATATAAAATTCAAAGGACTTAAATGAGAAGCTTAACATGTTACGAATTCACCTATTATTGGAATTATCTACGGAACAAATACGGGTCAACATTGTAAACACACATTAATTATCCAATTATTACACACGGTAATGCCGTATTAATTTGCATTATAACAACCATTAATGTTGAGTATTTTATTGTGGTTCGAATTGTGTACACTTTTAATCAAAACATGTGTTGGTACGGCATTAGGAGAAAGATGAATGATTATGATAAGACTAATAGTCTACAGATAAGTATAAAATTGCTCACTCGAAAGATAGATAAGGGTGATTTGTTGTAACGATAGCTATCTGACACATTTCCTGCATCACCTGTAGGCTATTCATGCGACAAATTTGTATTTCGTGCTATACGCACAGCGCGGCGTAGACTTCACCAGCACTCCTGCCTTGACGTAAATAGCTGCATCTTGTCATATCTGATGGGTTGAGTGACATACCAAGTTTCTGTAATCTAGTTTCTTAGTTATTTTAACAATAGGTACATGCGACTTCATTCTTCAATATTAGAACTAGGCAAAGAGTTATTATAAATAACTACATATATAAACCAGGTTTAGGAAAAAGGATAGAAATTCTTAATTTTAGACCCGTATAAGTCCAAATTTCAGTTTAAACTCCGTGAGGCCGTTTGAACGTAGAGTAAATATTTTCTCTGCCTACTCCGCTAGGGAAGTGGCGTGAAGTTTAGTTGGTTAGTAAATATTTTCAGATTCACCTTTACACTATCAGTAAGATTAGACATTAACCACATTAAACAAATGTATCGAATGGCTGCTGTAATCAAGTTGTTTGTAGAATGTGTTGTAAAAATACCGGCTTTTGCCCTCAAAATAACCTTTACGTACCGCTGAAAAGTCATGTATTTAGCAGTTTGGCGAGTCACGATATTAATTAGACGTTCAACACGAACATGGGGGCTATCGATGACGCATAGTTTGATTTATACCAATATGGCTCAGAGTTCAGACCTGCAAGTAAAACTTATCACAACCTTTTAAAATCAAGTCCTTACTTACACTATGAATGCAGAAGTAACTCTGTCTATCTGTTACGCCTTCATGCTTGTGGAAGGAGTGTCTATACAAGGTGTAAAAAAAATCTTAACGAAGCTTGAAACCATCCATTCCGCTTTTATAACTGAGTATTACTATTTAGCAAAAACAGCATTGAGCGGGATTACATGGAAAATTGTGAAAAAGGAGTTAATGGCTAGCTAAACAATAACAAACCCAACATCCATAAAACATTACTCGATTTTAAGCAAGAAACATAGTAAACACATTTTATCTAAGTCCCAGACCAACATGGGAATTCAAAGGTAGACTGATGGAATTTAACAAACCAGTTTGTCTTTTATGCTGCGCGTGCGACTTAATTCAGGGGCATAATATAATGTAAAAGGAGCCGGCTATCGTTCAACAACAATGGCGGATGATGCACGTAGCAATTTACGAGTTGTAGTTGGAATATAAATAGAATTATGTTGATTACTGTACATCGAAAGCACTCGAATGATATCTGTTACTAGTAATATTATGAGAAATAGTCGCATTCGCGTATTTAATTGGTATATAAAATAAAACATTAACAGTATACTGCATAATATAATAACTATTACGCATGTAAAAAAAACATGTTGAACGTTTTTATTACAGTACTTAAATCATTTATTAAAAATCTAAAAAAAGGATTTACAGTAAGTCACATTCGAAAATCGATACAATGTAATAGACTAAGGCTCGATTTTTCATATCCAGATAAATGATATCAGTCGAATAAATTACAATTCAGATAATTTTAAAATGTTATCACCTCCACAAAATAGTAACTTTTAGTTTATTGATGTGGTGTTTTTTTATCAGATCAATGAAAAATCAGTCTTAAGGAGGGCGTTGACTTAGTTGTGTATTTATCGTGCAGTGGATGTTAATTTAAAATCAATGTCAAGATATATTCGTATTCAACAAAAGGAAAATTAAAAAAAAATGCATGTAAATTTTCAACATATCAATTTCAAGTAATCTTTGCACTTGTGCGAACACTTATAACCGCATTATTTCATAATCTACAGATCTTTACAACTCGTCATTAAACTGTAGAAGTGGTGTGTTCCTTGTTTATCGTTTTATTGTGATGAATAATCAGAATGTACGAGTGTTGTTTTCGATGTGCAATCTGATTTAAAATAATAACCAGATGCGCCGGTAAAATTGCATCCAATGAAACATTGCATCATCATATAAATGTAGATTATTGTATTCGTATTATCATCATTTTTAAGGTTCCCCATATAATATTAAAATTAACAAGTACCTACTAAATTTGTGTGAATTTATGTTTACTTTCAATCATCTAAGACTTATATCAAAAGCAAAAGGTTAGTTATGATCGCCACGCCGGGACTAATAGTACCTATATTGAACAAACAGGTACATATTTGTTTCGGGTCTGAGTGCTTGTAGTACTTCCGTTGAATCTGATTTCCACGACACGAAGTAAATAAATAAATTCTCCGGACTTATTTATTTAGTTGTACAGTGCTTATTCATTGATCGAATATAATTGATCAATTTATATAATGTTGTCTAATATATCTGTCTGAGAACTTCTTATGTTGAATGTATTTATTTCTTGTCTGTCTTACTGCCTATCTAGTGGCCTCACTCCCACCTGGCAACATCACACCAGGCTTATTCGCAATTGATGGGCACCGTTAAAGCAGTTACTACGCTAATCGCCCCGCTTATGGGCCCACCCGTTTCGTGGCCACACACAGCAACTGATCACTTTAACTATGAACCTTATTGCTTGCAGATAAGGGTTAGGTGTTTTCGTGTTCTGCCTTAGCAACAGCATACCAGGTGTATGTAGAGGTCTGACACACAGATAGACGTCTGTATATTAGAGAGTCAGGTTGCGTTTAAAATGTCATTGTGACTAAGAATAGATTTGAAGTTGATACTTTGGTTTGAGATAAGTAGGTATTTGATGAACGGAGTCAAGTGGGAGATGTTTTGACTAAATCTAACGGTCTCGTTAATTAGGCTGTTTCAAAGGTTTCTATTCAAGGCCTTTACTATTATCATAATGATAGGCTCTTTGGTCGAGTAGTCAGAGACCGTGGCCACAAAACCAATGCTCCTGGTTCGAATCCCGCTAGGAGCAAATGTTTCGTGTGAAGATCATGAAAAAGTACACTGGAGTCATGAATGGTTGTCAAGATATTTATATTTAAGTATGTCTATCCATTAGCTAATATCCATAGCACAAGCATGATTAGTTTGTAACTGAAGAAATTGGTGTGTCATTTAATAAAATTATTTAGGTATTTATTAAATATAGTCTGGAGAATTATTTATTTATCCTGTCTCGGTCTCGTATTACTTTTTATCCTGGAAAAATCGGACACATTATTTTTTCTCTGGAATGGACCAAATTCCACACAGGATGATAAATAATAAGTACCTAATTGTTCATGTAAAATGTATGTACTTACCTTTTTTTTATTGATCCATGGGAATGCGTTACGAACCGTTCCGCTGAAACCGGGGGGAATCAGCTGGGTGTGTCGGACTCCCGGGGCCCTCAAGATGATAGGAGGACCCTGCTCCGCCCAAGGTGGTAGTGGGTGGGGTATACCGACTAAACCCCTGGGATGTACCGTTCACGCCTTTATATAAGACGTCCACGGGATTGCGCATCGCTAAACCATGTAACATGTACCTAGGTCATTCTAATTTCTGAACTACATATAAAGATTTTTTTAACTAAAATCTTATGGGGTAGTGTATGTGAAGTTCGCTGCAAATTCTAAATATAAAATTACTAGCTCCTGCCCGCGGCTTCGCTCGCCTGATATATAGATAAAACAGCCTACTTATATGTTATTCCAGTGTATGAGCTATATTATTCTAAAGTTACATTAAAATCCATTTAGTATTTTTTGCGCGTAAGAGTAACAAACATCCATACATCCATACAAACACTTTCGCGTTTATAATACTAGTAGGATAGTAGAATGTTTATTAACTTATATGCATAGGTAGGATATGTGGAAATTTGTGTGTCGTTTTTATTTATTTTTTAAATGGGTGATGTCATTTTCTGTCTCTCTGTCTCGTATTGCGGGGTAAAGAGTATTTACCCCGGAAAATAGGAAGGTCCCGCCGGTCACCCTCTGTAAATACCAAATACCACACATGCTAGATAAATAACAAAATTTAATAGGATTGTGTATGTAAAGTTATTCAGTGTAAATAAATAAATAAATATCCGACTACATCACATACATTGATCTGACTCCAAAGTAATTAGCTTAAGCACTTGTATTACGGATATCAGAATCAACAGTGGTATTACAAACATATATATTTTTAAATATATTGGATATTAACACCCAGACACAGAACAAACACAAGTATTCATCATACGAATGTTTGTCCTGAGTGGGAATCGAACCCACAACTCTTGGCGCATGGGGCAGGATCACTACCGAATGCGCCATCGAGCCAGTCATAAAACAACATATAAGTTTACTTTTAAGGTACGCTCACGGTGGCTTACGGACAGCAAGCTCTTTAATTTCATCTTCTTCCTTAGAATGACGTAATTTGACGTCTTACGCCACATCATTTGTCTCTTACCCCCTGCGTGAATTGAATTATCCTCAGACACTTACCGCGTGAATCCTTCACGTCACGTCTCGTTATCGCGCGGGCTTATCCCCTGTAGGCGGGATCAGCTGAAATAAAGGTTCGTTTAAAATTCCGAGTCTGTCTCAGACGGTTCGTTTCTATGATATAACAATTTGGGATCTTTATGTAATTTCTGATTTCATTAAACCATGAAGTATTTATTACATATTGTATTTTTATTACGGAGATTAGCCTGCGTTGCTACTGCGAGCAATAATTTTACATGGGTTAAAATTGGCCTATAAAAATCAAATAAATTATACTATTATTATAAAGAGGAAAGATGTGATTGTTTCTTTGTTTGCATTGAATAAGCTCCGAAACTACTGGACCGATTTAAATAATTCTTTCAACAATAGAAAGCTATTTTATCAGCGAGTAACATAGGCTATATTATATCCCCGTACTTATACGCGTATGGGAATTACGCGGGTGAAACTGCGGGGCACTACTAGTAAGTAAATAAAAGCTAGAGCGTATAGCTTATATGAAAAGGATCATGAATGTTGAAGAGGCGAGTGAGGTTTGTAAGAATCGTGCCATATGGTGTTCGGTTCTCTCTGCCTACCCTGCTAGGGAAGTGGCGTGAAGTTTAGTTAGTTAGTTAGATATCTCTGGTCTTAGTACCTCTTAGTACCTCTGGTCTTAGGTCTTAGTATAATGGAGCCAAATTTCATCAAAGTTCATTTAGTGTCAGCCGTACAATTGTAACAGACAGACAGACTTACAGTAGCATTTATAATATTAGTACGATTACACATGTTGCCGCTACGTGCTAAAGTAGCCTTGAGTGTAAGTGGCCTGTCGGATTAAAGCGGGTCCACACATGTGCACGAAAATGATCGGTGCGGTTCGCGTTCATCTGAGATATGCAAAAATATATCAGTTTGCATATCTTTGGACTTGCTCTCGAGGCTTGAGCAACGACAACACCTAACAAACGAGTGACCATTGCTTTCATTCGCTCAATCTTTCGGGTATGCTTCCAGAGTGAAAGAGTCAGTGTTCAGAATGAATGCTAAACGGGATACTTCCTAAGCAAAACACCTTGCATACTATATTATACGTTCCAATTCTGACTAAGTTAAGCGTCTCATTTACATAGTTCAAAATCGCCATAACGCAGCAAAATGAAACGCGGTGAGACATTATGCGCCGTACTTTGCGAATTCTGCTGGTCCTGCGCAGTGCACCAAACAAATCTTAAAGAAGTGATTCAAGATAGCGAACTGAATAAAAGCAATTGCGTTATGTAGTGTTACTCAAATCTAGTGGATGTTTATTTTATCTTTTGCTTGAAAGGCGTAGTGTGCGCGGTTCGTTTGCATTCACTGCATGTGCATAGGTGTGGATCTAACTTTAGAGCTAGGCAGTACACGCGTGGACGCGATACACTTGCAACGATGCACTAATAGACATTGCACTATCTATGCATCTCTTTAACCTAAGCGATATTAACGCAGTAGAAAAGGACGACGCCTTAAGGACAAAGGTGGACTTCCTTTTAGATTTTTAATAAAAATGGTCCAATAAGACTGACTTTTTTAAAATTTATTGGGTATCTTCGCTTCAAGATGTTATTACTACCACGACCTGATTGGTCGTGTATTAAAAGAAGGTGATGTTAGGAGTCATAAAAGCCGTAGAGCTTGTATGAAAAGGATTATTAATGTTAAAGAGGCGAGCGAGGTGTGTAAAGATCGTGCCATATGGCGTTTGTTTCTCTCTGCCTACCCCGCTAGGGAAGTGGCGTGAAGTTTAGTTAGTAAGATTTTATTAACTTGTCAAGTGTCAATTTGAGTTTCTAAGAAGGATAAGATCTTTTAGAGATTAAATTTGACTATTCTTCAAACAGCTAAGCTTACTAATTTGTAACATCTTTCATATTTTTACCATCTATTTGGGTCTTTGTCGTTGCTTTTTCATCGGAAGCAACCAGGACCAACAACTGAACCCATACGGAAAACATGATACGATTTGATGGACACCCATCTTAATGTGTACAGTCGAAAAGGTTGCTTGACTTTTGTTTCAAAATGGCATACTAACATGAAAGTTTATCTTATACATTTTAAAATCTAGGACGAATTTGTCAAGTGTTTATAATTGGCGGAAATGGACTAAAGTGACTTTGCTATTCCGACGTATAACTGTGTCCTGACATAGATGTACTACTGTGTAGATACGAAATTTACTATAAATGTGAGAGTTGGAATGTTTGATCGTTTTCATCTCATGATATTCATCATCATTCACGACCGTAATCCCCGAAGCGGTAGGCAGAGGCCAAAGAGCGATATAAACACATTAAACCACATTCAGCTAAAAATTTAGTTCGATTTGATAAATAGTGAAAAAGCAATGACACATTCAGCCAAATTCAGGGTTAGATGGAAAATTGTGAAAAAGTAGAGACAAGTGGCTAGCTTGTCGCCTACACAATCACATACCCAAAACCCGATATACCATTAGTTGCCTTTTACGACATGCTAGGCAAGAAACACAATTGGCACATTATTTTTAAGTCCCAGACCAACACGGGACATATTATACGGGACATTGGTATATTCTTTTTAAAATTTTCAAGATATTCATTTAACTTAAAGCGATGACACATACATGTGTGAGCTTGTTGTGGTCCCGTGGCATTTATTCATTCCTTTTTGACTAGTTTATAGGAATGAGCAGACAGAAAAAACTATCATGTATCTTTGTATGGTGAACAAACTATATGTGCCGATTAAACCCCATTATAAAAAAAAAGCAATATGTTTGAACCCCGCAGAATAGATGAAATAAATCTAGACCAAAATAATTAATGTTCAACCTTATACATTTACATGCGGAATCCAGCAACGAAATGAAGTCTGAGTCTGAACCAGATTATATTATGTATTTAGTCAGGTATTAAAAGAAGACAGAAAATATTAATATTAGTATCTCTTGGGAGATCCTTCTTGAAGTTGATCATTGGCGACGGTAGCCGCCCGTCAACACTTCTCTGATTACACAAAATTGTTTGACTGCGGCTTTATTTACACGGCTTCTTGATAAGTTAAGAGTTTCACTGTACGACGTGATCTTGTAGTGGGGTATAATTTTATTAATATAGTATTATTTATTATATTTGCAGAATCCTATGTCGGTTCTGGGACTTTGAATGTGCTAATTGTGTTTCTTGTCTAAATGTCGTAAAAGACGACAAATGGTATTTTGGGTTTTGGATGTGTGTGATTTTTTTTTCACATTTTTTTCCAAACCAACTCGATTTTATTTTTTGGAGCATATTGCGCCTTGAACTCTGCGTACCCCTTCGGGTATTACAGGCGTAATAGTATGTATGTGACAAGTGGCTATGTCGTCATGATCATACATGATCTCAAACCCATCTCCAATGATACAGTATAGCTAGCTGTATATAACGGTAGATTGTAAATTGTAAAAAATATTCACAGAAAACGCAATTTAAATGCTCTTTTGTCGTCAGACAATAAGGGCTTATTTAAAAAAACCTCATTATCCTTTTGAGACACAGTTACAGTTATATAAAACAAAAATACCGTCTGTTTAGATAACTCGTAACTTTGGCAGTTTGCATGTACAGTGGGCTATTGTGCGTATGTGATTATCAGAGACTCCAATAAAAAACGACCCCTTAAAATATTACCTTTTCGTAAGAAATATTTTATGCTAGCCTGACTCTGACAGATTATCTCTATGAGTGAGCCGTGAGAGTCATTCCTGGTTAGAAGTGAGTTAATACACCTGGCGCAGTGAAGCGAGTTACCTAAGCTTATGGGGACTGCAGCCGCCTTGGGCAGACTTCTGCCCAACATAGGGGGGCCGAGGGCTTCGTGCCGGAGGCTCTACCTCGGGGTTGTGCGGTCCATCGCCCTGTACGGCTCACCCGTGTGGGCCGATGCCCTGACAGGCCGGTCTCTCGCGCAGCTGCGACGTCCGCAGCGCGCGATGGCGGTCAGGGTAATACGGGGCTACCGCACAATCTCGTTCGAGGCGGCTTGTGTGCTAGCTAGTGCCCTCCCCTGGGATCTTGACGCGAGAGCCCTCTCGGCCGTGTTCCATTGCCGAGAGGAGGCGCGTCGGTCCTCAGTCCACGGGGTCACCGCTCGCGAGGTGAATTCCTGGTTGGAAGAGTTCCGCGGTCTTGCTGTGGAACTCTGGGACGCGCGACTAGCCGATCCTGGAGCTGGTCTTCGGACCATTCTAGCGATCCGGCCAGTCCTAGCCGCATGGTTAGACCGGACCCATGGCGCGGTAACCTACCATCTGGCGCAGGTGCTCTCGGGGCATGGTTGCTTCGGGAAGTACCTGTGTCGGATTGGTCGGGAGGCGTCCAGGTCGTGTCACCATTACGGTGCCATCGAGGACTGTGCCCAGCACACGCTGGAGGTGTGTCCGGCTTTTGCCGGCGAGCGCGCAGCGCTCTCCGCCGCCGTTGGGCAGGACCTCTCGCTGCCATCCGTGGTGTCAGCCATGGTGGCGAGCGAGAGCTCCTGGGAGGCGGTGCTCTCCTTCTGCGGCATCGTTATGTCGCAGAAGGAGAGCGCCGAACGTCAGCGCGAGCTTGACGATCCCGCCCGACGCAGAAGGCGAGGCCGCCGTGGTGATGGTGTCTAGCCCGGCGGCGCCCTACAGGGGGGGCTCCGAATACTCCTGTGGTATCCCTGCCTGTCGTAGGAGGCGACTAAAAGGGCCTTTGGGGCTGTGGAGTGTTTGCGGGAGGGCCTGCATTCACTTCGTTAAGCAGCCCCAGAGAAGATGACGACACGTGGATCCTCGTCCGTTAAATAGGATGGGGTGACACTGTGGTCTGTGCCGTCATAAGCACCGCGAGGTGTTCTGGGGGCGAGGTTGCCTCTCCCTCGAGATGGGCCGCATGGATCGGCAGCGGCGTAGACGTAGATTTCGCGTAGAGTCCCGAGTGGGGAGCCCGGAATCTGCGCCAACGCCCGAAGAATGACCACCGTGAGGTTTAGTCGGTAGTAGAGTGCTTTCCCCGCCTCTGAGCCCGACACATCCCTCGTAGGCCGAACCTAGGTTTACTTGGACGGTGCGTAAATGCATTCCTCACGTAAAAAAAAAAAAAAAAAGTGAAGCGAGTTAGCGCAATTACGCAGCGCTGTATACACGCCTGGACTCGAATGATTTAGTACAAGTGACAAGTATTTTGATGAATGTTAGTTAGACACGCAAGAAGGAAATGCTACTTTAATGTCGCTTGTTTTATGACAGACAGACAAAAGTGTAGAGATAACTAGCACTGTTTCTACATAAAATCTATACTTATAATAAATCTGTAGAGAGGTCAATTCTGTACATGAAATATATTTTCAAAATAACTATCAGGGGGTGATTAGTGATCGATACTGATGCCAAGAATACAATCAGTAAAATTTTTGTCTGTCTGTCTGTCTGTCTGTATGTTCCTTATAGAAACAAAAACTACTCGACGGATTTTAACGAAACTTGGTACAATTATTCTTCATATTCCTGGGCAGGTTATAGTATACTTTTCATCACGCTACAACCAATAGGAGCAGAGTAGTGAAGGGAAATGTTGGGAAAACGGGAGAAGTTACTCCATTTTTAAGCTTCCGTCGCGGGTGCAGCCTTAATGGTTAAAGTTACATAGAAATCATGTATGACGGAAATAGTCTTTATAATGTTAACCATAAACGCGGGTGACTCCGCTGGCACAGCTAGTACTAAAATAAAAACCGAAGTGCGAGTCGGACTCGCGCCCGAAATGTTCCGTACCATTATCTATGTCGCAGGCAATTTGTATGGTTCTGCATTTTAAAAACGGCGTCGTCCGTTTAAAAACGCTCGCTATTTTGTAATATGCCAAAGGCAAATTGGCGACTCATTCAATCAGTTGTTATAATTTCGACATTGGTTGTTCTTCTTCGGTTCTGGCTGTGGTCGCAGTTGTACCTGACATTCCTCCTCGCTTCGCTTGTCGTCGTACCTATTATTTTAATTACTACCTAACCTGACCTAAACTAAATACTTGCGGCATACTATATAATGACCGCAATATACATTTTTTTAGTTCAAATTTAATTTATTTGCTATGCAATATCGTGACTTCTGGAAGCCACGAGCAATAATATTAGAATTATATTACAAGGTGAACGACCTCTGACGTGCTTATTCACATAGACAATGGATGGGAAAACTGAAACAAGTAAAAAAAGCAATAAAAATGTGTTCGTCCCGTTTTGATTGTACTGTAATAAAAAGGACGACTATAGTTTTATAACTCGCGTCTCGAGTTTATGTTAACCAGGTTTAGAGTGTCTGGGGTTTACAATGAGTACTGCATATTATACATACTTAGATTGTATGAGAATTTGTAAAAATGTTTTACTTCGAATTGGATTTGAATATATTCAATGTATTAGTTTCAATGTCCATCTTCCTTTTGCCTATGGCTCCATTAGATAAGAATTTAGTTTTGTCACAGAAACTCTGCCGTGTGTCTTATGAGATCGGGTCCGGTCTATGTGTCATATTTTTTCACGGGATATGAATGTTATATATAAATATTAAATAATGCTCTGTCTCCGTGCATGTTTATTTGTTATTTTATTATATCGCCATATTTTGGTATTTCTATAAATATAACAGAATTTTTAAGTAATTATCATTTTTGGATCATTAATATAAAAAAAAACATATCGAATTGCTACCTTTATTTTAACCTAAATAACATGAAATTAAATTCAGTCTTACACTGTATATATCAGACTACATCACATACATCGAGCTGACTCTGAGGTAAGTAGCTTAAGCACTTGTGTTACGGATATCAGAACCAACAGTGGTATTACAAATATATGCTTAAATATTGGATATTAACACCCAGACACAGAACAAACACAAGTATTCATCACACGAATGTTTGTCCTGGGTGGGGATCGAATTCACAACTCTTGGCGCATGGGGCATGGCACTACCGAATGCGCCATCGAACCATAATTTATTTTAGGCGTGTGGTGGTCGTCTTCATCCTTTCATCACTAACCAACTAAACTTCACGCCACTTACCTAGCGGGGTAGGCAGAGAGAACCGAACGCCATATGGCACGATCCTTACACACCTCACTCGCCTCTTCAACATTCATGATCCTTTTCATACAAGCTCTGCGGTTTTTATGACTCTCAACGTCACCTTATGTTAATATACAACCAATCTGGTCGTGGTAGGTGAGCCTGGGTCTTTCGCGCCTTCTTCATCCTTCCACTTTCATCACTACTAACTATTAAATTAACTATACCAATGAAGTTAGTAAGTAATTTGCATACATCCATCTATGTTTAAAGGGCACATAATTTGTAAGTACGGCTCCATGAAAGAGAAATTATAGTAGCCTTCCGAGTAATGTGTCCAAGGCTAGATGTTAGACTACATTATATCTAGGGCTGCCGGCTATTATTCAGGACTAGCTGTCCCGGCACACTTCGTAACGCCCCGTTTTCGGATTTTCTTTTATTATTTTCCTCGAAATGTTTCCATATTTTCTTATCGTACAAACCTTGCCTAGAAGATTTTAAAACTAAAATCAGCCAAATCGGTCTAGCCGTTTATCAGTTTTAGCGAGACTTACGAACAGCTAAATTTTTGATACTTTTTTATCAGATAAAAACTGATAAAAAAATATAAAAAATATAATCCCAGACCCTAGAGTTTTATTTTTTTGTAAGAGATAACTGTTTGGGAGATTCTGGTAATTTTGTAAGGAAAATATAAGGTTCGGCTTGGTATCTAGCTTTAATAGGTCTATTTTTTGTGACAAAATTTGTGGTTCCATTATTCATTTATAAATAACAAATCCTACAGAAACAAGCGTCTTTTGTTTTCTATCGGAGTTCTTTTGGGTGAGACGGAACCTTATAAGGAATATGTGAAAGTAAATGCTGAAACCGGCTAGAATAACCATAGAAATAAAAAACTTTACCTTTCGTAGATGTTAATGTTCATATATTTGGTGATTTTTACAAGAATCAAGACGAATGTAACTAACACGTAATCAGTTGTTTGAATTTGTACGGCTTGCGATATTTATTCTTCACCATCGACTTGACGGTAAAAACGTATTTAAATGTGTATGATATAACATATTTTATGCATATTCCCGAATTGATTAAACGTCCATGATGATCGACCTTTGTGATCAAGGACCGTCTTGGCGCAAAGTGAACTTTTCTCAAAATGTCCTCCTCAGAATGGGAGGACATTATGGGAAAAGGACATTTTGCGCCAAAACGTCACGGACGATGAATTTGATAAATCAAGTAAGAACGATATTATTCTCCAAGTACAAAAATATCGTTTTGATCACTCATAAGTATCATAGTTGATACTGGAATAGATAGTTGATAGTGATAGTGATCAAGGAATAATACTCCATTATAAGCCCGGTTTCATACTTTATACCCATTAGCACCGTCAAAACTGTTAGTTTCTTAATTTGGCAACCCTTTGTACCTGTCGTTAGCGGCATAATTGACCTGACCTTTGACCTTACCCCTTACAAAGCCTTGCTTGTTAAATGTCCTTTATAGTCTTTTGTTTTGTGACCTTTGGCCGACATTTATAAGTAATTGGGTGATTATGAGTGCGACGTGTCGTTTAGCTAAAAAATATTGTTACTATTGACTGTGCTGTTAAACGTTTTGTGACGTGTTGTAAATTTCGGATTGTTAGTAATCATTCCCGACTCACATAACATGGTCAAAGGTAGTGGGTTAATAGAAGGTATTGCTTGGAGCCATAATGACAGGCCCGTTGGTCGAGTGGTCAGACCCTTGCCACGAGATCAAGGGTCGCGGTTTCGAATCCCGCTAGGGGCAAATGTTTTGTGTGATGAACATGGATATTTGTACTTGAGCCATGGATGTTTATAAACGTATTTAAGTATGTCTATCCGTTCACCTAGTATCCATAACCTAAGCTTATAAGCTTAGTTTGGAACTAGGGAATTGGTGTGTGAATATGTCCCGTGTTGGTCTGGGACTATAATAGATTTGCCAACTGTGTTTTTTGCCTAGAATGTCGTAAAAGGCGAATAATGGTATATGCGGTTTTGGGTATGTGATTTGTATGTGTATTGATTGGTATGTGATGTGATTGTGTAGGCGACGAGCTAGCCACTTGTCACTACTTTTTCACAATTTTCCATTTAACCCAGCCCATTGTCCCGTGTTGGTCTGGGACTTAAAAAGAATGTGCCAACTGTGTTTCTTGCTGTTTTTTTTTTTTTTAGGTTTTTTAGTTTTACAAGTATTTTAGGCTGAATGTGGTTAAAGGGGCCTGCTGTCCCTTTGACTCTGCCTGCCCCTTTGGGGATTAAGGGCGTGATGTTATGTTATGTTTGTTATGTTATAATAACCATAAAACGTTATAAAAAGAGTTATGAATGTCAAAGTAGCGAGTGAGGTCTCTAGGGACCGTGTCATGTGTCGTTCGGTTCTCTCTTGTCCGCTAGGGAATTGCCGTGAAGTTAGTTATTTAGTAATCATTAGTTAATAGTTTGACATACATATATACGATCTCGCTTGCAGTCCCATAAGGAATAGGTAGACTCCAAGAAGCAAATAATAACATTTAGCCAAAATTAAATTGAATTGCATCAGATGGAACATTTTTAAAATATTGTGTTAATAATTTAAATTATAGGGGAGTAAATGTTTTTATTTCTTGTCTAGAGAATTGAACAGTGCAAAGTCCTTCAAAATATTTCTTACATTGTTACTGATACAAGCTGAAGCTCTCTTTAAGCGTCCTTAAAAAAAAAAAAAAAATTTAACTGCAATGGTAACTCTGTAATTGTCTGTGCCTTTTAATTAAACTAAGTACGCCAAAATTGTATACTTTAATTCCGGTCCATCTCGTAGTCGAATATCTCGTAAGGGCTGATTTTTTAACAGTCACATAAAAGATAACAATCGAATAAATCACAATCCGGAAGATTGTAAAATCTCATTGCGTGTTACCTAAGTAAAAAACTGTATGACATTCGCAAATTGATGGCTTTATACTTTATCAGTCGGCTAATTCATAACTGACCATTGATAAATCGGCCCTAAATCTCCTAAAATCTCATTTCTCAACTTTTAAAAGCATACTAAGATTGTTATTTTGACACTGATAGTTTTGACTTTGATTGACTTCAACATGCCCGCGATTTTTAAAATCTAGCGGCGGCGAAACGAAGTAAAAAAGAAGGACTCCGCGCCACTAACTAAAAATTGAAGCTCCTCAGGTGCTCTAACATGACTCGCAACTTACGTCACACATTGACATAATAAGCGCTCCAAATGACAGATATCAGATGTCTGGTATCCATAAGTATTTCTCTCACACATGCATAACGTGGCTTCACGCTATAGTATGACAGCGTTAAGTCCTTCTTTTTTTTCTAGTCCGTGACGGCGAAAAAATTTTTTCCTTTCTAAGAAGATTTGTCTTTTTGTTCACACGATTGCAAGAAACGTATGATACTAATAATAATTAATTAATGTCCTCCTAACCGATATCGGTTACGGCGGCCAATCTCAATGAGGATTAGCCATCTGCGCAGGAGATATTACAGTGCACAAGTGTGTGCGCTAACACAGGTGCACTCTCTATTCCTTCACTCTTATAGTCCGGCGAGACGGCAATTCGACATGACCGGAGAGAGGTTATGCGCAGGACCAACGGCTTAACGTGCTTTCCGAGGCATGGGGGTGATTAAACCGCCAACTTCTTGACTCCGGGCTGTTACTGAGTAATTTGGATATTGAAATACCCAGCCACAAATTTTTGGCCCGACCCGGGATTGAACCCGGGACCTCTTGGTTGGCGGCGCATGCTACCACTAGACCAACGAGGCCGTCAAAAAAATGTGATAATGATACTAATACAAAAGCATTGAAGTGAAATAAATATTTCACACGTTGGAATACATGAATTCAGACAAAGGATAGTAATAAATAACAGACAATCTTAATTAACCGCAATAAGTTAAATTTTTTCATGTCGTAACCATACTTAACACATTGAGCTATTATTACTATGTACTACGCTAGTAATAATAGTTCAACGACTTAAAAACTATGATTTTAGCACTAATAAGTATTAAAATAAAGTTTTTGATTGGTTGTCCCGTAGGTAATGACGACGAAAGGAGTAAGACGTGAAGAAATAGTATATTTTTCGTTTTTATCTTTACTGTTTCTTTCTGTGATATATGTTAATGCATCATAGAAATTTATACATATTCATAACATATATAAGAATGTAAAAACGTTTAGTTTACTAACTCAAAAGAAGGAGTTTTGCTTACTCGATGGCGCATTTGGTACAGATAGCGCGCGAGTTGAATGCAGTCGGGGCCTAAGACGAGACATACCTGAGCTCTGCATTCAACTCGCGCGCTATCTGTAGTGGCCCTACGCTATGCGCTGTGGGTTTCGATCCTGATTTATATTTGACTACTTAGCTCGATGACGCATTCAGTAGTGATCCTGCTCTATGCCTTCTATTCTGTGTCTGGTTCAATCCCCACCCAGGACAAACATTCGTGTGATGAATACTTGTGTTTGTTCTGTCTCTGGGTATTAATATCCAATATTTAAGTAAATATTTGTCATACCACTGTTGATTCTGATATCCGTAACATAAGTGCTTAAGCTACTTACCTCGGAGTCATATCAATGTATGTAATGTAGTCTGATATATATATATTTATGAATGTATTTACTTACATAATAAAAGTAAAACAACATTTGACGAAAACATATTTTTTTGTTTTTATTTTATTTATCTTTCTCACCAATCTAAATAACATCATTACAATAACATTTGTTTCTTGTTTCAGGTAAGTCGTCGGCATCATCATTAGAAGATAAAATCTAACAGATTATCAATTCAGGAAAATACATTAAGAACTTGTACATATCCGGTATGTTTTGTTCTTAGTCGGATGAAAGAATGAATGAATTTGATGTACAATATACAATACATACGTCATCACATCACGCCCGTAATCCCTAAGGGGTAACAGAGTCAAAAGGGCAGTAAGCTCCTTTAAGCACATTCAATTCATTAAAATTGATGTAATTTATGTATAAGTCTCAGCGAGATTGATGTAATAAATGATTGACAATGTTTGTCAATCATTTATCAACATCATCATCAACATGATTTGTACCTATGTTTTTAGTATCACAAACGATCTTTACCTACGTTGTAAATGCGAGAGTAACTGTCTATTACCTTTACTCGCATAATACTTGACCAATTGTGAAGAAAATTAGCAAACCAAAAGGTTAAACCCTGACGAAGAACCTAGGCTATGTTTAAACTCTATGTTCAAACTAATGTTTAACTCATTATAAACATTGTGAAGTCTTTAAACGGAAAGTTGATATGATGTGACCGTTGTTTTTAACCCGAAAAACCGATTCTAAAGATACACTACAACGTATGTAACATATTGAATTCTGAATCCCGAGTGTAGCCGCGGACAAAAGCTGGTTTAAAAAAACACCCGTCAGAACCAACAGCGGATTGCTACTGATAGTTATGATTGAATCGTTATTTATATAAACCATAACGCCGTGACAAGGCTACCTCATCCAGACATTCGGATGTGTACTCTAGTACGGTTGCGCCGGCGCACAAAACTGTTCCATTTTACGTGTGTACTGCGTAATGCGCTCCTGTCCTGGTTAGTGTTTGTGTGTCACGTTTAATGTAATTTTTAAGAAAACGAGTGATTTTAATGTAAAATACATTTAAACCGCTTGTTCTTTTTTTTATTTTGAAACATGTTTTTGTTACTGGTTTAGTTAAATTTTGGTTTTTGTATACATATTCCATTTTTTTAGTTACGTTATGCTTTTTCCGGCATTTTATTTGTGTTAGTACAGTGATGTTGTTTTAAGACTTTCGCGTACTGTTTTCATAATATCACGTAAAGATCAGTTACCATAGTTAAGTGTAAAAACGCGAAAAGTAGTAACGTAATGTTTCTGTGAGAGTGTTTTGAAATATCTTTCATCACAAACATTTTCAGTAAGTAATAAAAAGAGGCAATCTTAAAAAACTATAGTACATGAAGTTTGATTTAAATACTTATTTTATAAAATAAAATATACTTAAGTAGAATTGGATTTTATATTCATTATAATATAATTCAGTTTTATACAATTAATTCATGTACTACCATCGCTGCTGTATAAAAAATCATTCAAATCAAGATACGGCAGTGTAACGGGCCAATGCCGAAAAAAGTCTATTTAATTCATTTCAAAAGGGCAATATACATATATATTATATATGTATATAAGTAAACCAGTAACGCAAGTTATTTTCAAATTAAGACTTAGGTACAGGAAGAAAGAGATAATTTTCTTCAATATGCCATTGAAGGTTCTTAATTAAGTGCTCAGTGAACTCAAACTCAAGTTGAGGTGGGTGAGGACCAAGTGATGTGAGTGAGATGGCGTCGCTAGGCATCCCCACGGAGGCTCCCATCCATACCATACTGTGCACTTCTGCGTATACGCAGAAAGCGATCAAGGCTCCACCGAAGAAGGTACGTCATGAAATCACTTTCTACTTCATCTCAAATTGTTACATATCCCTACATCATACCGGTTTTGTGGTGGTAGCTGAAAATCACTTCCAATTTGCAATACTACCAACAATAAATTTGTCGACGAGCTAGCCACTTGTCACTAATTTTTCACAATTTCTATCTAACACAGCCCAGTTTTATTTTTTTGGCTGAATGTGGTTGATTGAGAGCTGCCCCTTTGACTCTGTCTACCCCTTCGGGGATTACGGGCGTAATGATATGTATGTATAAAATTAATTTAGGTTAGACGGTAGGCTTGTGCAGTTCGCGAACGAACTAGTTCGATAGAGCGCTCTTTTAGGTTGAACTATGCAAACTAGTTCGCAGTTTGGATCGTCAATAGTACGCTAGTTCGTTCATGACAAAGTATTTTATCTGAGTATTTTATTTATATTAACTGAAACAGTTTGTAGTTGCAGTCATAAAATATTGATAAAATATTATATCTGCATCTTCCCTTCTAATAAACTACTAGGCAGAGCGGCATAGTGGCATATCCACAGAACTATATCGAGATATCTCTTTGCATATCGTTCTCACTACAGAGTCGTGAACTGACGATCTAAAATTCTAAAAGAACGATTTAGATCGTCAAAGCTAGACTGTATTAAAACGAGTGAACGAAAAACTAACGAACTAAAAGGACGAACTAGTTTAGGAGCGGCGACCTATACTGAGCGATCTCAGTTGCGAACTAGTATGCTCAAGACTATTAGACGGAAAATTTAGTAAAAGTAGTGACAAGTGGCTAGCTCGTCGGCTACACAATCAAAAACCCAACTCCCTACACCATAAGTCGCCTTTTACGACACGCTAGACAAGGAACACATTCGGTACTGTCTTTTCCGGACCAACATGAGAAAATTTCAAAATGAATTTTCCTTATTTACCTTAAATAAAGTGTTTTCTTTATTTACCAAGGTTAATAAGTAAACAACACTGCATTTACCAGGTGTAACTACCACGGGCGCTACAAAATAAGTAAGATAAGATGAACAATACAATTCCTTAGTAATTAAAATAAATTGTTCAAGGGAAACACTATCATATTGCCATTGAGATTCAGGTCATAATAGCGCCATTGTGATTCTCAATGCACATAAAACGACGTGACAATGATATTGGACTAAATAAATAAAATACAATGAAACGTTACTTTTAATGTAATTTCAATAGGAAATATACAAGAGCAACATTGTCTTACATCAAAGATAAACACAATTATATACAATTTCCACTCATCCCATGTTAGTCAGGGCCTTCAGTAGAATGTATCAATTGTGTTTCTTGCCTATCGTTAAAGGCTAGTGTAACGGGTGGTGTGTTTGTGATGGTGTAGATTATTACGAACTTTTGCACAATTCTCCATTTAACACCAGTTATATTTTTGTCCAAATGCGGTTTAAGAAGCTATTTCCTTGGACTTTTTGGTTGATTGCGGGAGTGGTGGTATGTACAATTTCCACTTTCTAAGTTTCTAACTGTGCGCGATTAAGGTTAATGTTATGTAGGCTTCCTGGATAAATGGGCTTTCTAATACTGCAAGAATTTTTCAAATCGGACCAATAGTTCGTGAGGTTAGCGCGTTCAAGCAAACAAACAAACTCTTTAGCTTTATAATATTAGTATAGTTATATTACCGATGACAGCATACAAACCTGGATGAATGTTTGCTAATCTATCTATCATCAAAGGGGCATTACAATATTGGCTAAACAATACGAATTTCTCATTCTTAATAGGCTGATGTAATGGTGAGCCAAGTTGAATATTTTTCTAAGTTTGTTGTATTTTGACTGGCTCGCATTCGGTAGTGATCCTGCCCCTTGCGCCAAGAGTTGTGGGTCGATCCCCACCCAGGACTAACATTCGTGTGATGAATACTTGTGTTTGTTCTGTGTCTGGGTGTTAATATCCAATGTTTAAGTACCTATATATTTGTAATACCACTGTTGATTCTGATATCCGTAAGACAAGTGCTTAAGCTACTTATCTCGGAGTCAGATCAATGTATGTAATGTAGACGGATATATAATTATTATTTTTTATCATTAATAATTAAGCCTCAGAAGTTACGTCAAATATTCAAAATGACACTTTTAATTTTTTTTAATTTTTTTATTTTCCGATTTCTGTTTAAACTTCTAATACTACAGGTTGTTATCTGTTTTAAGATACCGGGTCCAGCCGAAAACTTAACTATTTTACCAATTAAAATTGGTAAATTTCTACAGAATATTTACCACCAATTTATACCAAGACAAGTTACATAATTAAAGTGGATAAATTCCCCTTTAACTTAAGTACCTCTGTGTGCCTTTTTTTTCGGAGTCCTACCAAAGTTCATTAAGACTTACCTATTATTATTACAGTAAACGAATCTCAATATCTATAGCCTTTCGTATCACAAAGATGTGCCCCGCGAAGCCAATGTTGACAAAAGAATTTTCCTAAACCCCCACTTAAAACAATGATCTCTCCAAATATTTTCAGCATCAATACGTGACGTGGGATGACGTCAGCGATGATTTATGGGAGAGCTCTGAGATTGATAAAGCGTCAACGGCAGGAATAACCATGCGGTTACTTAGTGATCGCTTCTGTGTGCGCGGGCGCATGCCGCGTTTTAGTTCAGTAGTATCCTTACCACCGAATTGATAATAAGAGAATAAAGACTGCATCCACATCAAATTTGTAAATTACCTACAAATAACACCTAAATTGTGGATAACGGTGATTAAAATTTAAAACACGATTTAGGTCGTATTATTATATAGGAGCATAAATTCATTAATGAATGAATAAGCTCCTATGTACCTTATTGAAACTTACTGTGAACTATTATTTATCTATATTTATAATAAATCTGTAGAGGTCAATTGTGTACATGAAATATATATTCAAAATAACTATCAGGGGGTGATTAGTGATCGATACTGATGCCAAAAATGCAATCAGTAAAATTTTTGTCTGTCTGTCTGTATGTTCCTTATAGAAACAAAAACTACACGACGGATTTTAACGAAACTTGGTACAATTATTCTTCATACTCCTGGGCAGGTTATAGTATACTTTTCATCACGCTACAATCAATAGGAGCAGAGTAGTGAAGGGAAATGTTGGGAAACCGGGAGAAGTTACTCCATTTTCTAAGCTTCCGTCGCGTGTGCAGCCTTAATGGTTAAAGTTACATAGAAATCATGTATGACGGAAATAGTCTTTATAATATTAACCATAAACGCGGGTGACACCGCTGGCACAGCTAGTCCCTAATAAATGAATGGGTATCGGTTAGATACTATCAAGGCGTACGTCCTTGCTTGCTTCTTTATATAAATAATAATTTAGTAAATAAATCATTACTATTGCTGCGAGAGTTAGAAATGCGAGGCGCTTCTCTGGCTAAAATCCATATATTCGATTTGCCCTATACAAATTTCAATGAACTGATTCCACGCTATCTCGTAACTTCATACTTATTTGTAAGTAAATGTGCATTAATACGTATAATATAGTAAATAAGCTAATTTCTAAAAAGGAGTAAAAATTAACGAACGAGCGAACGCGACATTGCTTCTGAAAGGAAATGCGTCTCATACCAGTAATACTTATCTTATTCTGCGTGGGATTCGGTTTGTAAGAGTCTACCATACGTCTCACGGGCTATTAAGAAATCACGTTTTAAAAAGCGAATCCTTCTAATTCGAAGTCGGGCAAAATGTAGCTTATATATATCAAACCATATATCAAATTGATTAATGCCCAAATTTCTTGCCGAATCGATAAAAAAATTGTTGAGACGTCTATTAATATTCACATTGTATGCATAACTCACCGATTATTCGATAAATCTTATTCGTCTTCGCATACTGCAAGTAGATAATATAAATATGCTGTAAAGAATACAAACACACACACGATATGATTATCTTCGATTAGCCGGCTGGAAAGTTTCACACGCGGTCGTACGATGCAACTATGTATGCTACCACGACCAATGTTGGCTAGATAGCAATATGACTGTTAACACTGATTTGTATATATAGGAAAATCTCATGTCACGCTGTTTGTAGGTAAACTTCGAAACTGCAAGACCTAAATTTTAATGATTTATATTTATCTATTTGTTAAATATATATGAGAATAGGTCGTAAAGTATTTTTCACCCTCCCACCCCTTAATTTTATCTCGAGAACGGGGTGGTATGATGTTTCCCGGGACTGTTTAACCAACAACTCATATATAATACTAGCTGTGCCAGCGGAGTCACCCGCGTTTATGGTTAATATTATAAAGACTGTTTCCGTCATACATGATTTCTATGTAACTTTAACCATTAAGGCTGCACCCGCGACGGAAGCTTAAAAATGGAGTAACTTCTCCCGTTTTCCCAACATTTCCCTTCACTACTCTGCTCCTATTGATTGTAGCGTGATGAAAAGTATACTATAACCTGCCCAGGAGTATGAAGAATAATTGTACCAAGTTTCGTTAAAATCCGTCGAGTAGTTTTTGTTTCTATAAGGAACATACAGACAGACAGACAGACAAAAATTTTACTGATTGCATTTTTTCATCAGTATCGATCACTAATCACCCCCTGATAGTTATTTTGAAAATATATTTCATGTACAGAATTGACCTCTACAGATTTATTATAAGTATAGATAACATTTGCCTTGTTACATTCGCGACAAACACATTCGAGCCCCTTCGATGGTGTTATTTACTCGTCCACATTCATGGTGATTGAACTGGCGACGAGATAGGCCGCTCCTGGCCGCCACTCCCCGATGGGGTTGTAAATAGGCCAGTCGGCTCATTCAGATAGGGATGCCGATCTAGGCTCGATGACAAAGATTAATCGAAGTGTTTTTTTCGGCAGAGATTTTTTTCGATGTTCAATTGTTCATAGTACTTACGAGAAGTGTATTACGCACTGCTTGTTAATTTAGCATTTACTGCATGTAATGATATGTATCCTTTTTATCGATTTAGGAAGCCACTTTAAATATCCGCGCTGTATTGTATGCATCTGCGGGTATAATGCACCGTAAAGTGCGAAGTCGTATAATCTTATATCGATTCTTGAGTATAAATAAAGAGTGCATTCAATTTAGTATCATTTCTGAATGATATGCAACAAAGAACGTTTAAAAGAATCGATTGTTCCAAATGAAATAAAGTTTCAAGTATTTTTAACTACTTAAACTTAACTAAAGCAGAGAACCGACGGCTTTATGGTACGTTCCTTACACTCCACACTCGCTTCTTATTTATTTTTTATGTATAACTAGCGGCCCGGTACGTGCTTCGCTACGTATAAAGTGAAATCAATTTGACAGCACAATTCCCATCTGAAAAGTTTCATCCCATTAACAAAATGATCCGCCATTCATTGAATTCATTTCTTACAAAAAATGTGATAAATGAAGAACCGCTCTACCGATTTTGTGCAAACTTCACATAAACCATCTACTAAATAGTCCGAACAAAGCCTAAACATTTGGTTTGGATAGGTGAGCCCGTTCGTGAGTTATAAAATTACAACGAAAAGTGGCATTTATTTTTATCGCGTAGGGCGAAGCCCGGAGGGCCCCCCTCCGCCTCGCAGAGCTGGGTTTTGGCCAGCACACGCGCAGCGTGTGCGCCAAAAGCTAATTTTTATATATATTGATAATAACCGGATTGATTCAAATAAATAAGCTTTATGGAGAGAATCGTCAACCCTAATGTCTGCTACCTCGATACCAGTGGAATGATGGTGATTCGTATATCTGTCACTTAGTAGTAGACCTATATCTGAAGCTCAGTATCCAATTCTCTTTCTGTTTGTATACGTTCGCAGTCTAAATAACAACGCAAACTAGCTTTGCCCTTGACTCCGCTCACATGGACTTCGACATCGTTAAACTTATAATACAACTGGCAGCGCCCCGCGGTTCCACGCGCGTACTTTCCGTTCCCGTGGGAATTAGGAATATACAAAGATGGCCTATGTTACTCGATGATAAATTTTCTTTCCATTGGTGTAAAAGGTTTTCAAATCGGTCCTGTAGTTTCGAAGTCTATTCAATGCAAACAAACAATTAAATCTTTCCTCTTTATAGTATCATTGTGGTAGGATGAATGTTTAACTTCATAATGAAGTGTTCACCTGCGTTATTGTTACCTAGTAAGTGTATTAGTAAAATTTGGCATTTAAAAGAGTAACTATCGAGTTTCTTGCCGGTTTCTTCTCGAGAGTCTTGCGAACCGGTGGTAATATTTCTGTGCATATTGACTATTTATAAGTGCATTTTTAAAGCCTATATAAATAAAGAGATTTGGAATTGAATTAAATTTGAATAATAGCTCGTGACAAGCTTCCTGGCTCACTATATATAACACAATCAGTATGTACCGAGACATACTGATTGTGTTGCAACTCCGTAAGTACGTATATGTCTTGATTTTATTTCCGCGGGACCTTGGCTGCTTTTTAAACCATGTTGTTTTTATTGGCGTTTTACGAGCGATGTTAAATTGAACGTGCTAAAATCCGCTATCCATCCTCGTGTAGTGGTCGGCTTCATAAGTTCGCGTACTTTGTGGTTCCGGACATTGAATTGGTAATCAGCTACTTCGGGGCGACTCAGAAGTCGTGTTTTTTGTTTCCTTTGTCACAGAGTAATAATTTACTACGTACAACCTTTGTTGATAAAATACCCTGCTAGGGAATTTAGTTAGGATCATACATACATAAGTTATTTACTTGCATACATATTTAGTTACTTGACAAAATATGCTTACTATATATGAATACTTATATTTGACTACTTAGCTCGATGACGCATTCAGTAGTGATCCTGCTCCATGCCGTTTGTTCTGTGTCTGGTTCGATCCCCACCCAGGACAAACATTCGTGTTATAAATACTTGTGTTTGTTCTGTGTCTGGGTGGTAATCCAATATTTAAGTAGATATATATTTGTAATACCACTGTTGATTCTGATATCTGTAACACAAGTGCTTATGCTACTTACCTCGGAGTCTGATCTATGTATGTGATGTAGTGTGATAATGATATATTATTTATTTAAATAGCAAAATAACTCTGTATCTACGTTTTTGCGCCTAGACTACTAGATTGTCTGTGATGAAATCCACATACAATTTTGGTTCCTAAGATAGTAGGGCTGATGAGGACGCATGATAGTTTTAGTATTTTTATATTTTGTGGTTTTAGCGTCCATATATCTCATAATATAAGTGTAATCAAGTTCGAAAAATCATGAGAGAAAATCTAATATTTTTTTCTTTAAAATAACTTGTACTTATTCAATATTAAAATTTTGACCAGTACAGCAATAACATTTCTTATTTTTATTCTTGCTAGTGGTCTTAGTCACAAAAAAAATACTTTAGGACCATGATGTCAAACGACGAAGTCCAAAAGACTTATTGGTTGATTAACACCACGGTGTCCATCACGTAATTCAAAAAAGGTCCTTGTGCAATTGACACCGCGGTGTCATCGGCTCGCGGTGTCGACCGACGAAAGACCGTTAAGATCATCATATATTTTCATAATTTTCGACCGACCTTAAGCCCTTTTATACTATTTTGAATCGACCTTTTGCCCTGAAGGGAACCAAGGTGATATGATATTGGCAGTCGGCAAATTACTAACGTAGCTTGTCAAACCCATTTCAAAAGTTGACACATAGTATACGGTCTATCAGTATGGCTTTTATCACACCTGACGGGTGGAGTAGCGTGGGGTGTTGGTTCAAACCCGAGTATTGGAACTGTAACTTTAAAGATATATTTATACCTAAAACTAAATTAAAATAAACTTCACGACACTTCCCTAGCTGGGTAGGCAGAGAGAACCGAACGCCAACATTCATGATCCTTTTCATACAAGTTTTATACATATTTATACATATACTATATTTATTCCTATAGCTCAGCAGTGAGGGAAAACATCGTACTTTGAGAAACTTGGAACCATGTACTTTGAGATGAATAGTACACTCGGATACAATGGTACAATTTCATTACCATTGTCTAATGGACCATTAATAACGTGATGCTTTTAGGATTTTTTTCTCTAGAAACCCCACCACCCTAGCGATCACCTCCCCTTTTCGAGCCTCAGGGGTATAATTTACAATCCCTAAGTGTTTCAGAGTTCACTTGGCAGACACGCTGGATCTAAGATCATTGTCTAAGCTCACGATCAGAAATGGGTCAAAACGCTAGGAAGAGGAATTTTGTATCTTCGTACAACACTAACTAACTTAACTTAACTACGTTTGCATTTGTAACCATGATCCAAAAATTGTCTGGTTCCCCTATGTAAGGGTTACGAAGGTCAGATCGGCAGTCGCTTCAATGTAATTACCAGACTCGCTAAATCCTGGATCATGGTCTAAGCGGACCCCGACTAAGCACGGGACATAACGCTAGGAAGATGATGATGATGTACAACACCAACAAATGGACTTTTATTTAGTGACTTCAAGTCATGTATGAATATTTCCCGTTTATAGCTAAATATAGATTTTCGTAAAGACTGCTGTATCTTCCACCAAACTACTCGTCAAACCGACGTTTCACGGACTAGCGTTTGGTCTAATAGGATTTTACGAGTGTTATTCCCTTTTACGTTGGCGCCGGCAGTAAAATATTTATTTAAGGGCGTCGAAAGTGAAGCTTCTGTCCGTTCGTAACTGGCCCGAACCGATAGCGGTAACGAAGTTCGGTTCGCTTTGAATCGGAACAAAAAACTGTTATCGAGAAGCTTTCGAGGTACGTAAATGTTTCGGATTAGATTAACAATATACATACATACAAAACATCACGTCCGTAATTAGTACTTATACGTTACTCTATATATATATATACTAGCAGCGCCCCGTGGTTTTACCCGCGTAGTTCCCGTTCCCGTGGGAATATGGGGATTAAATATAGCCTATGTTACTTCCGGATAATGTAGCTTTCTAATGGTGAAATAATCTTTGAAATCGGCACAGTAGTTTTTGAGTTTATTCATTACAAACATACACACACATAAAAATACAAATCTTCCCTCTTTATAATATTAGTATAGATTTATGAAAGAAAAGGCAGTTATGATAAAAGTGCGCGTTCCGATGACTCAAAAATGTCGCAATTGGGACGTTTTTTGTCATTTTTATTTAATTTACACATGATAGACGCAAGCTGGCTTTTTGCATGCTCATTAAGTATATATATATAATCTATAATCTATCGTGCATATATGCAAGACATCGCTCGCACATACATAAGTACCATGACGCCTGCAATCTCCGAAAGGGTATTAAAAGCCCAAGGATTAATAAGCTCCTTAAATCAAATAGACTCCAAAATAAATCATTCGGGCATGGACAATTGTGTGACATCATTTCTCAAAAGTAACTTGTAAAAATTTTGCATTATTTCTTAATTTATAAATGCGAAGGTAACTTTGCTTATCAATTTTAAATCTAAATCTAAGTAAACCAACTATGATGAAATCACTATGAGACCAGATACAATTGAAATAGCAATGAATTAAAACATGGTATTTTCGGAATTAGAATTTAGTTAATTTCGGTTCTGTCTGCCTACCCCGCGAGGGAAGTGGCGTGAAGTTTAGTTAGTTTAGTTAGTTAGAATTTAGTGAAATTCTAACTGGGAAAATATAGAAAAAGTAAAATGATTAACCTAATTTTTCCTGAAGTCGGTTAATATGCAATTAGTATGCACAACATGAAATGTTTGTTGAAGCAAACGCAGACGTCTGACCATGTTTATTATGCCGATCTATTTGCGATTTACGAATGTGAAAAATCCAAAGTTTTCCACAGAAATATATCTTAGTCTTAGGTTTTCATCCGGTTTGTGTTCGACAGTCTGAAATAACTTGGATAGCAAGCTAAACGGATTACACTCAACAAGATATATGGGAACGAGAAACAGAAGCAGATCTTTTAACCGACTTTAAAAAAGTATATCTGAATTGAACTGACGTTTGTATGTATTTTAGGATAAGTTAAATTTGTTTTTCATCTTCGTCTTCACAGTATCATGTCACATTCCTAATCAGAGTAAGTCTGTGCTATGATAGTGGTTTACCAAGTCCGGGAATTTAAAGCTACTGTCATCTAAACATCATAAAACAGAACATAACATGACGTCCATAATGCCCAAAGGGGTAGGGAGAGTTGAAGGGGCAGCAGGCCCCTTTAACCACATTCAGCCAAAAACAAAACTGGGCTCGGTTAGATGGAAAATTGTGAAAAAGTAGTGACGAGTGGCTAGTTTATTGGCTACACAATCACATATCCAAAACCCGATATACCATTAGTCCCCTTTTACGACATGCTTGGCAAGAAACACAGTTGGCACATTCTTTTAAAGTCCTAGACCAACATGGCTACGGCATAGACCTCAAAACCCCTAGATAGAGGAACTGGTCTAATTACATCATTGGTAACGGTTACGGGCGTGATAATATGTATGTATGGTTGTAGGTAGGTACCCTATACACATCTAATGTCAAGTTAGATTGCGAATAACCAAGTTCACACCCTATTTATTGCCACATAGAGCTTCAATTTGCAAATTTACTTATTCAATAACGGCTTCCAGCTCTCAGAGCTACAGATAAATAAACTATGCAATATCGAAACGTGCCGATGAGAATGCAAGGATGCACATGCATATAACATTCTCTTTACAAGCCCGCTTTCTTACGGTTTAAACCGCGTGCACTTTGCACATTTAATCTCGCTTCAATCCTACTTTTTCTACCACCAACTGTGGACCTTATAGCTTAGGGGATAAGGGTGGTTAGTCTGGGTTAATATAGCGGAGATTGTGCAATGGTCCGCCCTCCAGATTAGAGCAGCTTCAGGTCAGCATGCAATTCATTTGGTATATGTAGTACGTATTGGTACGGAATGTATTTGAAAGGCCACTGGATTAGATTTCTTCCTTTGTAATAGTCTTTCGTCTTATGATGATCTGGCCGTGCTATGGGCCGTAGAAATAATGTATTGGGTACACGGACTAGTAAAAAAAGAAGGACTTCACGCTGTCATACTATAGCGTGAAGCTACGTTTATTTATGCATGTATGAGTCAGATACTTATGGATACCAGATATCGGCTATCTGTCATTTGGAGCACTTACTTTATCAATGTGTGACATAAGTTGCGTGTCAAATTAGAGCACCTGAGAAGCTTTAACGTCTAGTAAGCGGCGCGGAGTCCTTCTTTTTTTACTAGATTGGGTCAATACCCATTTAATCACAATTGATTATGTAGGCGACGAGTTAGCCTCTTGTCTCCTTTGTCATAATTCACCATCTAACCTAAGACAATTCTGGATAAACGTTGTTTGTTGTTTGATTCTCGCCTGCAATTACCGAGGGGGTACGCAAGGTCTATGGAGCGATAAGGTCCTTGAACCACATTCAGCCGCAAACAAAAAGAGTTGGGTTAGATGGAAAATTGTGAAAAATTTGTGAAAAGTGGCTAGCTCGTCGCCAACATAATGACAACACCCAATACACCATTAGTCGCCTTTTACGACATGCTAGGCGAGGAACTAAGTTGGCACATTATTTTTAGCCCTAAACCGACAGTACGTTATTTTGGAGTGTCAGACCAACATGACACAAGAACACAAATGCATACTCGAGTTTTCGTTGCAATCGGATACAAATATAACAATGCTCCGACATTATCGCCGCATAATGCATATGCAACTCCGCTTAGATGCAACGAGCGATATTTCACTGTATTTTACTTCCATTGATCTTTATGAGTTTATTGCCAAGACTCCACTTTCGGTGATATGATTCATGTATTATCGAACTGAAGCTGTTTTATCTAGTAATAGCTTTTAAGTGTAGCCCCTGGCTATGGATTCGTAATTCGTAACCCTTAGTTATGTAAGCCGGATGACCTGAATCATAGTTACACATTTATTAAAGTGCAGGTCATTCACGATGTTGTCTCTCACCGTCATTCATACATATCATCATGCGCATAATCCCCGAAGGGGTAGAAAGAGTTGAAGGGGCAGCTAGCCCTCTTAACCACATTTAGCTAAAAGGTTAAATTGGGCTGGGTTAGATGGAATTTGAAAAGTTTGACTAGTGGCTAGCTTGTCGCCTACACAAACGCAAAACCCGATATACCATTAGTCGCCTATGGCGACATGTTGGGCAAGGAACACAGTTGATAAATTCTTTTTAAGTCCCAGACCAACATGGGAGATACAAGCGGTATAAATTCAATGGCAGGTAACAATAACTTATCACAATTACTGTTTAAGACTCAATGGATCATGGTTACCCAGTTATTAACGTGCAGGTTCCTTTACGATGTTTTCTTTCACCACTGAGCAAGTGGCATAAATCCAATGGCGGATATATGCCAATAACAAAAACTTATTTCATTACTGTCTCAAGACTCAAGGGGTCAAACAGATATCAAGGACATTAGAGGCTGGAGAGCCAAGTGATCGTTAAGCGCCATTAGTCTCCGGGATGTTTTCAGATGAAACACCAACCCGCCATTTGATAGCATATCTTGTCTACTGGGGTAGGGAATTGGCGATAGTCAGCTATGAGGCGCGATTTAGGGGTATGGAGGAATTAGCGTTATATGAGATATACATGACAATTGCAACTGCAAAATCCATTCGCATATAATTTATAGCTAGTTATCCTATGTTGGGACAAGGACAAACTATGCAGATTAGCCTATTCGTGTCTGCTATACAAACTAGGGTGTTTTATTTGCTTCCAACACTCAATCGACTTCTAATTAGGTAAAGCTTTGGTTTATTGATGAGTATGATATTAATCACACAAATGTAATTTTTACATATCCATAGATACTAAATTGATACGGAGTCCAATGAGGGTTTTCACAAATACAAAAACCGCCAGATGGCACGAGGGAGTCTCGTGGTCTTATCACTGTCACTATTGGCTCTTTGTTGACAGCATGTGAGTTTGTTCTGAAAGCCTAACCATGGGAAGGGTGACAAGACTGTACGTCACAGTTACGCCATCTATCTGATGTTTTAATTCAAAAGTCCCTCATTACATTCGTTATACTGTAGAGATCATTAGTAGACACAAATGGTCTAGTCTTGATCTACGAGGCAGTACTTTGCCTTTTAAGCATAATCAATGGACAAGAGGCCTAACTGGGGTTACTTCAAGGAGCGTATGAAATGGTTTATTTTGGTTCTGACCAATGTTCCTTGCACACGACTGAACTTAGGCATTATTTCTGCAAGAGTGCTGTATAAAGTTGAAGACCCGATGGCGTATTGAACTTGTTGCTCTGGACCATTGGAACTATAGCAGGACTGTGGTATTTAGTAGAGATGCCACGAATAGTGGTTATAGCGAATAGTCGAATACCGATTAATCGTCATTCACTTTGGCGTCGAATAACTACGAACGTTTCCGTTACTTAAAATTGTTATCTATCAAACAAGTATTTACTTAACGCACGCTGTATGTAAGTATGTTCAGATTCATATTATTTAGGTACCGTTGCACGAACTGAATATTTACCTACAGTTAATGCAAGCACATATTTATTGTAGCCACATTCTCTCCATGCTTTAAAGTCAAATCGATCTTCGATGTTGATCAGCTGTTTAGTTCTCCCAGTAGCTGCGTAGATGGCTCTACTAGCAATTGGTAAGGTAGTTATCGATATGTCTAATAGATGGCGCTATTTGTATATTTATTTATCAGCGACATTTAAATTTATATTTTCCTGGATATATTATAGGTATTTAAATATTGGCGTGTATTATAAATGATTTATAATCCTACGTGTTAATAATCTTACGGTGAGATACATGTAATATATAAATCCAAAAACTTAAACCCAGG
This sequence comes from Glyphodes perspectalis, assembly GCA_951394215.1. Classification (NCBI taxonomy): domain Eukaryota; kingdom Metazoa; phylum Arthropoda; class Insecta; order Lepidoptera; family Crambidae; genus Glyphodes; species Glyphodes perspectalis. The sequence continues at coordinate 3,471,790 of OX596217.1, forward strand.
TTATCAAGGCCGGATCGTGAATTTAAGGGGCCCTGGGCTACTACTACTTAGGGGCCCACCTAATTACTCAAAGTATAAGACGTTGATATAAATGAATTGAATAGGTTTAATTAACCGCAGAATTCGCAGGGCTGCAAACCGTACGATCTGTTTAATTTAGTAAAATTATGGATTTTTTCGCATTATCGTCTATTTTCGAGTTTGACTTGACTTAGCTGGGGGCCCCTTGAATCCACGAGGCCCTGGGCTGAAGCTCAAAAAGCCATATGGTAGATCCGGCCCTGCAGGTTATGATGATGATGGTGACGTTAAAAAAATTACAACAACAATTAAAACAAGAATACTATTTTAGTAGTTTTAGCTTTCCACTTCACATTATGCTAAACCCTAAATAGTTTATTCAATGTTTAGTGAGTATGTAAATAACGTGAATTCATTTTGGTGATTTTTTATCCGTGTGTTAATGCCCACTGATGTGGATTTTGTGTTTTCCGCGAAAAAAGGTGAATTATAAATGATATGTCGCTCGCTCTATTGTGTTTAAATCGGCGGTGTATGTGATAACATAATCTTTTTTTGTTTGAAGTGACGACATCATCTGTTATTAATGTTATTACAGTATGAAATTGACATTAAAGGGAAAAAAATAATGTAATGATTCATACTGGTACGTGACGGGACACCTACAAGTACCATTTTTAAATATGGGACATCCGTAGGATCTGTATATTTCTGGACTAAGTATAAAGAGTTGTTCCAATATGGCATTACTTTCTGGAGTTGTCTCATCGCACTGTGTTTATTTTTATTGAGCAATAATGAACATTTTTATTTTTTTATTTAATTTTTTATAATATTGTTCCTTTGTGTTCCAACTTTAGTGTTATAAGTTTCATGACAATAGGTCTATCACGATTTATAGTCTAGTCATTTGGTATTTCTACTTGGAAAGTTTTTCGGAAGTTCTGAAAATTTTGTAAATTTTTATACATATTGTGCTCTTTCCAAATTTCAACTTGTCATCTCGACTTATTCGCATTCGCATTTTTAATATGAGTAAGAAGTAAGTTTTATATTAGAATTAGCTGTGCTCGCGGTTTCTTCTGCATTTATGGTTAATGTTATATAGCCTAAAGCCTTCCTCAAAAAATAGGCTGAAGATCTAACACTGAAACAATTTTTCAAATCGGACCAGTAGTTCCTGAGATTAGCGCGTTCAAGCAAACAAACTAATTAACTCTTCAGCTTTATATTATTAGTATAGATTTGGCAATAAATACTAAATTTAGGCTTGTCCAAAACAATTTTGCAAGGTTTTCCTTAAAGCGTGTTAATTAATTTGCTATTTTCCTTAGAACACACGGTAACATTATATTATTTGAAGAGTAATAGTCATACAGATATTCCCTACAGATAATAGCATTCACAAGGTGATTGTAATGGTATTTAATGTTCTAAGTGTGCATAGGCTACGATGACCTTTTATCAAACCGTATAGACTTATTTGTCGCATAATAAAAACTATGTCTTTGCTAATGTGCTTTTGTTATTTGGTTCATATTCACCTAGAATGACTGTTGTTTTGTGGTTGTATGACATCTTGGTAATTCTGCTGTATTATGATTACGGATTGCAATGCTGGATGCAGAAATCCAATTAGGCCCATCACAAATTTAGCTGTGCGACATGTGATGGTTTAATACCGCTCTATTTCAATCTCTACTAGAAAATGGAATGCTGGATCAAGCAATGCAGCCCAGCAATCCCTAAACTTGATAATTCTGAATATAGCTCTTTCCCTTGCCCGTTTGATCCACGTGCAACTGGTTGGGCATCCTTTTTTTTTAATAATTTAGTATGTCTTTTTTTATGATACTACTTTAAAAAAAGGAAAGATTTAATTGTTTGTTTGTTTGCATTGAATAAGCTTGAAAATTTTTCTTTGAAAAATTCTTTCACTAATAAAAAGCTACTTTATCAGCGAGTAACATATGCCATATTTTCTCTCACGGGAACGGGAGTTACGCGGGTGAAACCGCGGGGCGCTGCTAGTATATTATAATGAGGTAATAAAAAGGCATTTAAAGAATGTAATATTTTTATTTTGATTAAATTGTGTTCGTTTTTTTTGGTTTTGTGCACTTATTAAGAGAATAACTTTTATCTGTTATAGAATCGATTTTTAAAGCATTATACATCACTTTATTACTAAATGCATTAATCAATTTGTGTAGGTTTTTACAAAATGTGATATTATTATAATTTATCAAAATATTCTTTTAGACTACGTCTGCTTGCACACTAATAAGTATTTGATAGTTTCAATCTTCGAATGTTGATACATCCTATTTCCGATACTAGCCGCTTACATACACAATACATATTAAATATCATTGATTCGAGTTCAAGTTATCACGTTTGTCCTTAGCAGGATTTGAACCACCTTGTATATCTACACTTAGTGGCAATAAAACATTTGAATTTGAATTTTGTCATACTAAAAATAAAAAAATTCTATATAATGCATTTATATAAAAAAAGTTATCTGCTATGAAATAAATAACATAATTTATTACCAATATCACAAACCAACCTCAATGGTTTTAGAAACGATATTGTTTAGGCACAGTATCATAGGTATTTTACCTAAAAAAAATTTGAATACTGATTTAAGTCGCCCCATATAATATAATCGTCTTAAAACGAAACTCTCTCATTGACCATTTTGACAATTTCGGTTTGGACCGTTGTCATTAATGAGAAGTGACTAGATAATATGACACAATTTGTCATACTAACTCTTCTGTTAATTAATGGTGACATCAAATTAATAGACATTTTTATTAACTGGCGAAAACATTCGGGTATAACTGATCTCGCAGATTTTTACACCACGCCGTGACTTCACGATTAAAAACAGAACGCGTTAAGATGGCATCTTATCGTAATCTAATATTTTATTAACACGGGTTATTAAACATCTATAGACTCGTTCGTTTAATAAATTCCAAACCAAATGGTCTAAACCTAATATTATTCTTCATGGGATTAAAAATAATACAATATCCAGTCGGGTTTATGTGGGGTGTGTTAGACTCCGTAGGCTCTGTGATAATGAAATACTCGTTCAAACCATTTTCCGTCGTAAGATAGCAGTGGCCGAAGCATACCGACCGGATCCCTAGGATGTGATCCAAAAATGTGAAACCACAAAAATGCCTTGCGCAGTTTAAAAAATCTAAAAAGCAGTGACTGTGCTTAATCCTAAATATAATAAACGCGAGTGTTTGTGAGGATGTGTGGATGTTTGCTACTCTTTCACGCAAAAACTACTGAATGGATTTTAATGAAACTTTACAATAATAATATAGCTTATACACCCGAATAAGATATAGAATAGCTTTTATCAATGTACCACTTGAGCAAAGCCGTGTGCAGAAGCTAGTACTACATATTTAAAGGTGAAAAATTTGCTATCATGTATCTCACTTACTTAAGACCGCTCTTAGTACCAATCTTATGACACTAACCTTTGTTTTTGGTTTCCTGCCGTACATTTCGACCCTACCAATATTTTGTGGTGCAATAATTTGTTTTTTAAGCTATATGAACACCCTATTTTTAGCCTAAAGCTACCGATTATAATTGTAGCAAATTTATTCCAATCCGGCTCGTCGAGATCGATCGAGAATAAAGAAAAAGTGTTCATCGGTCTGACTTGCTGTTTGCAAGTCTGTCTGTCAGACCGACTTTTTCTTTTTTCTTCTTTACCATCTTTACCTTATAGTAAAATCGTCATCAATAGTTTAATAAATATACCAAAACGCAGTCAATGAGAGGGCTATTAAAATAGCTTTTAATCCAGTACTGCTCCTGAAACTATACGCGGCTCCAGTATTCGGCCATTGAGCTGCAGGGGCCGCGTAAGACAGTTTGTCCCAGAACGCCATGGTTTCACTACGAGGATTGGTTACGGAGACTTGGTTGAACGTCGAACCTCGTCCACTGACCAATAAGAAGTTGACCGTGTCGGGTTCCACTTGGCCCCAATACACGTCTCCTATTGAACCTCTGGATGCTATGGGGATCCTGTTGAGATAACAGATTATATTACAACATCATATATATTACGTATTTTTTCCTTAGGCTACCCCATTTATTAGGGATAGCTACGATGGATCCAAAAATCCACCTTGGCCTTGCACAATTTAAGTGCTGGCTCCAGCGACATGTACTGGTGCAATGCCGCTGGATTTTAATCCCTTCTGGGGATTGAAACGTTAGATCCAGCAGTCCATCTAGATCCAGTTCAATTTTTGACTGGCCCGATGGTCGAGTGGTCAGAGACCCTGGCCACGAAACCGAGGGTCGCGGGTTCGAATCCCGCTAGGGGCAAATGTTTCATACTTGTTTTATTCCTACAATTTAGTCCAAGATAGTAAATACATAAATCTTACCCTGTTTTAGCGAATTTAATGAATCGATTTATTAAACTATGCTTCGGTTTTGAATTAACTGGTTTCCCGTCTAAGATATAGTCCAGTATTTCACCATGCCCTGTTCCTTTCTCTACTGAATCTTGTTCTACAAAATTAAAGTACAGTAAGTACACGTTACTTTCTTTGTCATTACCAGCTCTGTTCCTGACACCTCTTAACACTGGTACAGTTATTAAACTATCACCCTCGTACGTGATAAAGCCAGCCATCCTAGCATCATCAGTATCTTCATTGAAATAGAAATGCTTTATCTCCTCTGCAGTTTTATTCTTCGCAGTCTCATTTTTAAACTCCAAGTCCACAGGTAGAAAATCGACAAATCTTTTAGACAATAGGCCTATCCAATGGTCCTTAGTTCCTTCTTCTAGTCGCATTGTTCCTTCTTTGCCTGAAAAACTGGCAATGTAAGGTATCTTTCTGACGTTGCCTGATTTGAGTATACTAATCGGTGCTTCGGTAAGAAACGAGTTTTCCAACTCTTTGTTTTCTATACAAGGAGCGAATAGTACGGAATTGTTTTTAAATTTAAATTTATTAATAGTTCCTCCTAATTGTATGATATCTGTGTTAACGAGATGATTTGCAAGCTCTTTTAGCTTGTTTCCTGTGTAATTATTAGCGGATCCCACAGTCATAGCATAACTGATGGGATGGAACTCAACAGCCCAGGGGGCGATAGCTGATCCGCTAAGAGCTATAGCTTTATGAACCAGGCTTTCTGATTGGGGGGACATGGTGATGAGGTCGACTATAGCAGCCCCTCCGCCATGGCCAAGTAGGATCACATTGTTTTGGTCACCGCCGAAATTTTTAATGTTCTTATTTACCCATTTCAACGCTTGGATCACATCTTTCAAGCCGGCGTTCCCTGGAGCTTCCTTCACACCAAGACAAAGGAAACCAAATATAGATAATCTATAGTTGACAGTTACTACCACTGCTTCAGCTGCTAGAGATGTATAGGAGAATTTTTTGTTGATGGTCTCCGAGTATCCACCGTTCAGCCAGACGAAGACTGGTTTGGCACCGGTCACGTTTTTAGTGAAAACATCCAGGGTTAGGCAGTTTTCTCGCCCCTTTATTCCGTCTGGAGTGGGGTGGGCGCATACTACGCTCTTATCGTTGGCTTTGAATCCATCTGGTAGCCTTGGTGGAGGGGGCGCTGCCTGGAAAGTTAATTTGAATTAAATAAGTTGACTATGTTTTGTGTTTTAGTAGGTAGGTTTTTTTTTATAGTCATAGGTTTAAAGAGTTTATAGAAAATAACATTATCAATCATGCTTAGAGCGGCGGTAGCTTAATAGTAAGGTTATGCACTACATATCCGAAAGGTGCGGGTTCAAAAGCACGTACGATTTTTTAAATATATTCAAATAATGTGGATCCATGATCCAAATTATAGGTTATGAAAGTCAAATTGGTAGTCGCTTCAATGTAATTACCAGACTCGCTAAACCTTGGATATGTTGTTATGCATAGTTTAAGCGGACCCTGACTAAGCTTGGGATATACAAAGCTAGGAGAGTAATGATTTTAATCGTGCGTCATGTAGGATTAATATTTTTTTTAAAGGATAAAAATATTCAATTATTAGAGTTATTTTGGTTTCCTATCATAATTGGTGAAGTGTTTTGACGAAAACACAGACATATTTAGTTTCTCATCTTCTATAGAAATAGGTAAAACAATATTGGGTTAGGTGCACCATTTATTATACGGCAGCGAAGGCTGTGCCGAGATTCCCGTAAACACCTCCACTCAGGCGTTGAGGGGTACCGCGGAGTTTTAGTGGGTACACCCCGGCCACTACCATCTTTGGCCGGAGCAGGGGCCCCCACTCCAGGGCCTCCGGGAGTCCCACACACCACCCTGCCCCCCCGGGTAGGGTGACGGTGCGTAACGCATTTCTTCGCGATATAAAAAAAAAAAAAAAAAAAAAAAAAGGTGCACCATTTATAACTCAAGAACGGCTAGACAGGTTTTGGTAAAATTTGGTATGAAGTTGGCTGACATCAAACATACAGGCTACTTTTTACCAGACTACCCAAAATAAATAAATAATAATAAATAATAAATATCCGAGTACATCACATACATTCAACTGATTCCGAGGTAAGTAGCTTAAGCACTTGTGTTACGGATATCAAAATCAACAGTGGTATTACAAATATATACTTAAATATTGGATATTAACACACAGACACAGAACAAACCCAAGTATTCATCATACGAATGTTTGTCCTGGGTGGGAATCGAACCCACTACTCTTGGCGCATGGGGCAGGGTCACTACCGAATGCGCCATCGAGCCAGTCAGGAGAGTGATTGTTTTTTATTTTTTTATTTAATTGTTTTGAGAACGGGGCGGTACGAAGTTCGCTGGTACGTCTAGTTTATAATATTAGTAAAATATTATTGTTTTGGTTGCAGCCTAAAATGTAGACTAACACAGTAATGAATAAGTATGACGCACGAATAATAATAACAAGCATGCGTAACTGTGGTCGGTTAGTAATTTTAGGTTTTATATAAAAAAAAAAAGCATAAAATTCTGCGATAAGATAAATACGGTATGTATATATTACATTTTAAATTGAAGTTTTGTATAGTTGCATAAAAAAATATTATAATCATCTATACTTATAATAAATCTGTAAAGAGGTCAATTCTGTACATGAAATATATTTTCAAAATAACTATCAGGGGGTGATTAGTGATCGATACTGATGCCAAAAATGCAATCAGTAAAGTTTTTGTCTGTCTGTCTGTCTGTCTGTCTGTATGTTCCTTATGGAAACAAAAACTACTCGACGGATTTTAACGAAACTTGGTACAATTATTCTTCATACTCCTGGGCAGGTTATAGTATACTTTTCATCACGCTACAATCAATAGGAGCAGAGTAGTGAAGGGAAATGTTGGAAAAACGGGAGAAGTTACTCCATTTTTTTAACCTTCGCGTGTGCAGCCTTTATGGTTAAAATTACATAGAAATCATGTATGACGAAATAGTCTTTATAATATTAACCATAAACGCGGGTGACACCGCTGGCACAGCTAGTCATAAATATATTTTCAACCGACTTCAAAAAAAGGAGGAGGTTCTCAATTCGACCGTATATGTTCGCTCATAACTTCGTCGTTTATGAACCGATTTCCTTTTTTTGTTGAAAATAAGATAATCCAAGGGTGGTCCCATGATAAGGAAGCCAGGATCTGATGATGGCATCCCTAAGAATTCGATAGGAACCTTCAAAAATTGTAGGGGCAACTAGTGCGTTTGTAATATTTTTCATTAGGTATTTTAAAGCACTACAGTTGATGAAGGTCGATCTGATGATGGAGCCAAAAGACAGTCGAGGGAACTCTTCAACGATTTACAGCAGTTACCTTGAGTTTGGGATTAATTCATTTGTATTGATCAGTACCTTACACCGTGAGCGAGATGGCGTGCGACTGTCATTAGTGGTCTGATAATGAAGACGAAGAACAGTTAAGGGAACTCCTTAACGGTTTACGGTAGCTACTTAGTGTTTGGACTTAATCCATTTATATGGATGAGAACTTTGCTCCCACCAACAAATAAAAACGACTTCAAAAACGAACATATTAAAAGAAAAAAATGAAATGTACTTCTTTAGGCCAAAGTAATACGTATTTTAATACTTATAATTTTGAAGTCGGTGGCAAGTTAAACATTTGCTTGGCACCGACTTTAAATTTATAAGTATTAAAATACGTATTACTTTGGCCTAAGTAAATTAATTTTTTACTTTTATTAGATTCGTTTATTAAGTTTTTTTTTTGTTAAAAATTATTTTATAAGTACTTGAACATAATACACATACAGAAGCTTTAAACTTTGGAATGCAATCTAAGTATATTTAACTGATTCGTCTATGGAAATAAAACATCTATGTATGTATGTGTTAAGACTCCGACGAACTATAAATTTCCTCCTTAGTTGAAGTCGTTCAAAATAGCTTAAATATCAGACGCGATTATTCATTAGCGAACATAAATAAATAAACCGTCACAGAACACACTTGTTAACTTTGTACTTACTCTGAAACGGTTTTTCCCAGACACATTACCGGCGTAAGGTATCCCGTAAAACGTTACATATCCTTTTTCGTCATCTCTAAATCCTTCCACGGCACCATTTTCAGTGTTAACTATGACATCGGCGAGACACAACGCAAGAAAAGATAACAAAACAATAACTTTAAACATTGCTAGTGACGCGCCCACCGCTGCTCATCGGCGTATAGTCTGTGGTACACTGGCGCGTGTATGCCACAGCCTAGTGATGCCAATCGGTCGATATTTTACCCCGAACTTGTTTTAGTATCCGCTAATATTAGATTGAAATTAGTTTAAGCTAAAATACCTGACCTTACGTACGTAAACAGTTGAAAAAAACTGCGTATCCAATTATCAGTGCGAACTGGTGTTGTTTGCTTTTCTTCTAATCTGATTAAACTACTGTAATAGAGCTCACTATTTGGGCATTTGTGTACACGATATAATTTTATATAAGTGTCAAAAAGATTAAGGAACCTTTAAAAATATGCCTTAAAAATACCCCCTAAAATGCGTTTAAATAAAAACTACCGCTTACGTTGGGGTAATATTTCTGAGTGGGTATCTCTGGTGACGTAATGGCGCCGCCAGCGTGTTTTTTGCTAGTGTTGCGTCGCGTTGCGACTTTATCGATTATGCTTTGACTACAGCACTTCACAGTAAACATGTTGTAACTGCGCAGTGTCGTAATATTGCGTCAATTTAGTGAACTGAATAGAGCAGTATGTCAACTCACTTGCATACGCATGATTTACTTGAGAGTCTTCTGAGTGACATGTATATTTAACAGAACCTGTTGTTACAGTTTTCTGATTGCCAATGACAATGTTAAATGGATTGTTTTATTGCAACTAGCAACTAACTATTAATACTTTGCCAGTTGCGCATGATAAACGATTTTAGAATTAACTATAAAAATCGATTTGTACACACTTTGCTGATGCTTGTGAAAAGTATGACAATTGTCAACAAGCCTTTCTACCACATAAACCCGAATGTGCTAAATGTCTAAGAAAAGTATTTGTATTTGTAGCATTTGTTAACAACGTCGAGTGATTTTATCGACACATCACTCCAACACTTCGCCGCGTCGAGTCATCTGTGTTGGCTCATTGGACCGTTCCGTTATGAACGGACGTCACGGTTATTGGTTGTTGCGTCGCCAATGGAATTAAATGTTTAACGTTTTTAATAGTTTTTGTTTTAATGTAACTGAAATTATTTTAATCTCATTGTTCAATCTGGCTACGTGTGAATGTTTCTATGTCCTAACTAAGTATTTTTATATGTGAACATATTTTTTGTTGGTTCCGTTTGGACGCCTCAATTCTTAAACCAATTTATACCACAGCTTTTGAAAAAAAAAAATTGGGAAAGGCTTTTTTTAGTTAACGTGCGATAACTTGGGACAATATTTATAATGTTTGTAGGGATAATTAAGCATCTGGTAGATGGGTTTGAATAGATGACACAGGATTTCGAAGAAAATGTGATTCATACGAAGATGAGGAAAACAAGACCACATGGATGAATTCTATATGAAATTACTTACCGAGTGCCTTATTATAGATCATATGACAGTTCGCCTTAAATAACAAATAGTCACTGACCTTTAGGTCAGATACCTAATTAATTAGTCATTATTGTTCTTGGTGGCATGACAGAATGTAGATAGTAGCAATATAATTCTATCTACACTAATAGGTATAGTACAGAGGAAAGATTTGTATTACTGTATGTTTGTAACGAATAAGCTTAAAATCTATTTTATTTAAATATATCCAACAGCAAATCCATATGAAAAAATATGTCTTAGAGTCTTAGAGTTTAAGAGGCCTTAGAGTTTAAGAGCTGTACCCATATCATTGCGTTTCGCTGTTAATAGGGGTATAAAAGTAGAAAATATTAACCGTCCGTCAATAAGATTATAAAAAAAAATTAAATACGTATTTTATTGCGCATCGTGCCGTTTTTAGTACCGTACCGTACCATTTTCAAACAAAATAATGTATCCTTATAATTTCTCATTGTGTAGACGTATTTAAGGAAGGACCCTTTTCCAGGGATTATTTTAGTTCGATATAAAGAAAACACGAGGGTACAGTAATTGCCATCGCTTGAAATCTGGAAACTGGGATAAAAAGCGTAAAAACGTTGGATGTTCGGACGGCACAATTTGAAATTTGAAATACTTAACTGACAACAAATTTGATTCAAACATATAATTAGCAAATCAGCCGTGAGTGGCACTGTACCTTCTATTTTTACCAAGAAAAGAAACTGATTATTTTTTTATAACTGACATGCTAAGCAAGGTACATTATTTTTATCCCCAAACCAACGTGGCCATCTCATCTATAAACGATAAAAATAAAACAAATTGCCTGTTTCATTCCTATGACTGAAAGTTACTTGACATTTAAATGTTGTAAAGCGACATCTATTGGCAACTTTATGAACTTTGATCAGTAGATCAATGGTCGAGGTTGAGATAAGTATCCTACTCACAGCATAGATGGCGCTGTCTAATTTTAAATTATGCTCTTTTTAATTGATTGCGATTAATTGGAAAAAACGATATTGGGACCTGGTCACTACTTTACTTAATATTTAATACCCCCATTCATGAATTTCGTTACACACGATCATTGGACCCTCAGTGTATGTCACACGTGGTCACATTTGTATGACCGCATACCCCTCATCACTAGTTTCTCAATTTAAATAAAAGTGTTTTTTTTTCAATTGTTTACTCATATTATTTCAATTTATAACTGCTGTAAAGTACATGAATAAAGAGATTTCAGTTTCTAATTTAAATAAATATATTTTTAATACATTTATTTATCTAATGTTACGGTAATGCGACGGAGTACAGTCATACCCCCTGTCAACAATATTTGATATACTAGCAGCGGCCCGCGGTTTCACCCGTGTAGTTCTTGTTACGGTGATGAAATATAGTATAAGTTACTTGCTGATAAAGTAGTTTTCTATTGGTCAAAGATAACATTTTAAAATCGGTCCGGTAGTTTTGGAGCCTGTTCAATGCAAACAATCAATCAATCAAACCTTTCCTCTTTATAATATTAGTTTGATAACAAATGTACCTATTGAAAACATAAAATGTAACATAATATACTAACGTGAGCTTGACATACTACATATATACGTTATAATGACGTATAATCATAACTATAGTCGGTAATTATTTATGACCTCTTTTTAACCGCTTTCCAAAAAAAGGAGGTTCTCAATTCACTGATTTAAAAAAAAAAAAATGTCGAGCGATAAATAAAATGGTATGAAATCATTTTAAATATAAACTCAAATATGTATGTTTTTTTAAATTTAATTTACATTTTATTTAACGTTAAGTAAGGTAGAAAAAATGTGAGAATACATTTTGAATATTTTTATAAAAAACTTAAATATTGGTTAAAATTTCTCGTATCCATTTTTATTTTAAAAAATGCAATTACAATTTAAATACGTCCGCAGTAGGAAATTGGAAGTGTTTTTGGCAACACTCGCTCGCCCCTTGTCATACACTCATGCGCACCGCGGTGCACCAAAGTGCATAATATTTCAGACAGGCCATTAACCTAATGATACATGTGTTAACTCTAATTATAACAAATGATATACTGCGATAAAATTTTGTGGTTTTATTGTGTTAGACGAATAGTGATGTGTTACTTAAAAGAGGTTATTTAAATAAAAAAATGTGTGCTGCTCTTGTCAAGTATATTAAGGTCAGTGAAATTGTTTTTGAATGTAACGTTTATGTGTTTAAGGAGCCATTTTTTGATATGATGCAGATGTCCTGTCTCCACATCCTTGGATGCATTGGTCGCTGAGAGACCAGTAAACATTATCTCTATTAGGTGTATCTATATCTATCTATACTATTATCATAAAGAGGAATGGTTTTGTGTGTATGTATGTAATGAATAAATTCAAAAACTAATAAACCAATTTAAAAAATCATTAACATAATGTAGCATTCTAATGTTTTAAAGATTTTTGTAAATTGGTTTACCTAGTAGTTTTATGACCTCTTAAAATCTTCTTAAGTCAGAATATCCTAATCCTAGGTTAGGTTAGAAAATAAATGTCCATCTGTGCGAAGCTGGGTTGGGCCGCTAGTGTTTTATAAGAACTACGACTAGGTCGAAGTGTTACATTTAAATTTAAATATTTTTAAATTGCAATTGTATACATTTGTCTCGTTTATAAACTATCGATAAATTAGCATACAAGGTCAAAGTTTAATTCAAAGAATATTAAAACTAGCAGACTACCCGAATCTGTCGATGTAAAAAAACGTCAAATTATAGCCTAAAGATTTTATTTACTTACACAAACCTTTCATTCGGAAGTTATGCGCGCACATACATATCGGCGATTCATTTTTATTTATGTAGTAGATTAGGCCATAAGACATGTTGATTTATTTATTTATTTTTTAGGCCAGCCAGAGATAATTACATAAAAAAATACTTAAAAATTGTTATTACAGTGGTGACACATAAAATATGTAAAATTCTATTGAAGGCGGCCACATCTTGCATTTTGCTTGATGATTTCGGGTGTGATAGTGAGGCGTTAAAATGCCAACTCAGAAGCGTTGATTAAAATCGTACTTCAGTATTCGGTAATATGTAGAGAGGAGTAAGTGAGAGTGAGTCTAGAAAGGGAAAGATTTTAACAAGTAAACATACTCCCAAGTCTTTTCAACAGGATTCCAATTATAATAGTACCAGGAGAACAAGAATCACGTAACATTTGTTAGTTAGGTTTCAATTTTCCACGTTGCGCATTCGAAAAGACATAAAATTGGTCAAGTGCGAGTCGTACTTGTAGGGAAGGGTTCTGTACTGTTATTTGTTAGTTAGACGAAAAGACTTAAAGTCATTCTGGGTTTCCAGTTAATTTGAATTAAATCTTCTTTGTGTAAATTAAAAAATATACAATTTGTGGATTTTTAAAATGACATTTAATTATTAAAAAACCAACGACCTAGTCGCAGATATAATTTTTTAAATAATATTTTTTTTACTGTCAAATTGCTTATACAAGCAATCACCGTAGTCTATACATATTTACACCTGTGGTATTATAAGTGTGGAATCGATCACTGGGGGCCGTGAAGCGCAGTTTAAGAAACACTGCCGTAGAAGTTCCCTTTCACCGAGTACCACGGGCCCCAAAAACATTTGATCGTCCTACAAAGAGCAAGTACGGAGTTTCCTCAGTTGTTTAAGTTTTCAGACCTTTTCTTTTTCTTATCTCGTATTTGCTTTGGAAGTTTTAATGGGTGCGAGAGCGACAGGTCCTGGGAGGTGAAGTTTTTGGCGAAAAAAAGTTGCAGTCAGCTCGTTAAGTGGCGGAGTTGTAGTTCTTGTTTGTTGGCCTCATTTGTGATGTCTTTTAATTATTTTAAACTTGCTCGGTCGCACTTTTTGCCAAAAAGAAAAACTGTGTCGGTTTAGATGAAAACTTGTGAAAAAAATTGCTAGCTCGTCGCCTACACAATCACAAAACCAATATCTGATATACCATTAGTCGCCTTTTACGATATGCCATTCAGGGTAAACAGAAACATGGGTCATAGAAAATAATCCACGTTAATACATAACAATAAGTTTAAGTTTATGTAAATGCATTAATAAACATGAAAAGAGGGATAAAGAAAGACGCGTCTAAACTTTAGTCTGCAACTATAAAAATGTCTCCCTTTTTTCTCGTAACGAACCAGTACCATAATTTCTAGCATAATATAATTTCCATTTCCAGCCAGTGACAGGTGCAAGCTATATCGCCCTTAGTCAATGCTTATCAAAGTTTTAATATTGCGCCCTTTGTACGTTGACTTTATTATATTGGGGTGTATGCCGTTATATTATGAAGTTAAATATTAAGTAGTATAACTGGAAAAAATGCCTTAAGAACACTTGAATTTTAAAAATAATCGGAAGTATCTGGTTCTGAAGGTCCCGAATTTACGCTATTATACATCTTCAATGCAAACAAAAGAATAGCTTTTGTAACTTAAGTATTTAGGGGAAATTACATGCAATAGTTATATAATCCTGTGTAAGATCTATATCTTGCACGGGATAACGTTATGTCAGTGCTTTGTAACACGTAAATTCTGTGGCAGACAGAATTCATACATTTGTAAGAATTCTGTCTGCCATTTAGTGAGTAAGCAAACTTTATTTATTTATGATGTTATTGTAAAAAATTAAAGTACGCTCGGCAGATTTATTCTTAAAAGCCCACTGTACTAGTCAGTTGTAATACCATATTATAGTCGAGCTACGCGGGGGCCCATTCCATGAGTCTCACAGTTTGAAAACCGGTGCCCTAGGTATCTAGTCGCCCGGGTGAATTAAAAATTCACGCCATCTGTTGGTGAGGTATCGATGTTCGATATATTAATATTTCATGATCCGCTCGCTACGAATATTCTGCAGTATACATTGGTTTTTATTTCCTAGTTTTTCAATGTTTCAGGAGCACTAAATATTCTAGATGTATGTTATACATAATGGCTTGGATATAGGGATGGTACCGGCGTGCAGACGATTTAAGTTTAAGGCATGGGTAACCCACAATTATATTAGATACTAGCAGCGCCCCGCGGTTTCACCCGCGTAGTTCCCGTTCCCGTGGGAATATGGAGATATAATAAAGCCTATGTTACTTCCGGATAATGTAGCTTTCCAATGGTGAAAGAGAGTTTTTTGAGTTTATTCATTACAAACATACACACACACAAAAATACAGATCTTTCCTCTTTATAATATTAGTATAGATTTATGAACAAAAGACAGTTATGATAAGGGCGCACGCTCTGATGACTCAAAAATGTCACAATTGGGACGTTTTTTTGACATTTTTATTTAATTTACACATGATAGACGCTAGCTGTCTTTTTTTGCATTCTCATGAAGTCACGCTATTCTTTTCTAATTGTATGTCAATGTTGGTTAGTGTATCATTGAGTTCGGACATTTTTTCGGTAGAAATTTAAATGCTATATTTTGCTATATCTTTAGTATATAACATTGGTAACTTAGCAAATTTCTTGCGCCAACACAGCTTACTGCGCCAATTTGTTTTAAATTAAAATTGGGCTACAGAGCGCTGCATAATAGGCGGCAGGGCGAAACGCGTGCTTGTTCGAATTCACAGTCTGGCGCAGATCGATGTGCGCTTACACATTTTAAAGAAACGAGTTAACTCATGAACTCGTTAGTGAACTAAGTCGGCGCATTTGCTTAGCGCAGTACAGTGTTCAGTGTACAGGATGAATTAGTTTGCTAAGAACGATTCTATTGGCCTTAAAAACACATCTCTTTCTTGATAACTAGCAGCGGTCCGCGGTTTCATCCGCGTAGCTCCCGTTCCCGTGCGAAAATGGGGATAAAATATAGCCTATATGTTATTCGGAAGTATATTAGCTATATTATTGTAAAGTTTTATTAAAATCCATTTAGTAGTTGCGTAAAAGAGTAACAAACAACCATACATCCTCACAAACTTCCGCGTTTATAATATCAGTAGGATTAGTAGGATGTTACTTGGTGGTAATGTAATCCCATTGGAGAAAGAATTTTTCAAATCGATCCAGTAGTTTCGGAGCCTATTCAACTAAAATAAACAAAACAATAAAATATTTCTCCTATATAATATTAGTGTAGATAGAGGATAGAGGTGTAGCTGTAGAAGAGCGGTGGTAGTTCAATGGTAGGGACACGCGCCTCTTAACCGAGAAGTGCGGGTTCAAATCCGGGCACGTACCTCTGAACTTTTCAAGTCTATGTACGTATTTATACCACTACTCGACACACACTCGACGGTGAAGGAAAACATCGTGATAAAACCTGCAAATTCAAACAACTTGCATTTGTAACCATCATCCAAAAATTGACTGGTTCCCCTATCTTAGGGTTACGAAGGTCAGATCGGCAGTCGCTTCAATTTAATTACCAGACTCACTAAATCCTGGATCATGGTATAAGCTTACCCTGTCTAAGCACGGGACATGACGCTAGGAAGATGATGAGAGGATAGAGGTGTGCTCTAGGTGGAAACGCAGCTAACACTGCTCCGGACTAAGAACTCTCGATCAGCGCTGACGCATGTCTTCGGTCATGTTTTAGTCAAAAACATAAAGTTTTAAAGCAAACATTTTAGCCGTTATCCATGTAGAAGCCAACCCTTGCCTTAACTATAATAAATTCACCCCGCGCGGCGGCAGGTGGCGCCCCGTGGCGGGTTATAAGTGAACTACTAAAAATACCGGTTTATATTGCGCGCCTGACATTTGACTATCAAATATTACGCGTTTGCTCTAGTAAAGGGGCATACTTAATGAAATATTTTCAGCACAGTAACCAATTTATATTGTACAAGTTTTATACCGCGTTTGGGACTATCAAAAACAATCTATACATACATAACATCACGCCCATAATCCCGGAAGGGGGTAGGCAGAGTCTAAGGGGCAGCAAGACCCTTTAACCAAATTCAGTCAAAAATAAAACTGAGCTGGGTTAGATTGAATTTTTTTTAAATGAATTGACAAGTGGCTAGCTTGTCGCCTACACAATCACATACCCTAAACCCGATATACCATTAGTCGCATTTTACGACATGCCAGGCAAGAACCACAGTTGACACATACTTTTAAGTCCCAGACCAACATGGGACGGTATATTGGTATATTTCTAGGATAACTAGCTACAATTTATAGTCTATACTCACTAATATTATAAAGCTGAAGATTTTGTTTGTCTAGCCACTTGTCACTACTTTTTCACAAATTTCCATCTAACCCAGCCCAGTTTTATTTTTGGCTGAATGTGGTTATAGCGGCCTTACTGTCCCTTGACTCTGCCTACCCCTTCGGGGATTATGGGCGTGATCTTATGTATGAATAGTTTGTTTGCTTGAACGCACTAATCTAAGGAATTACTGTCCGATTAAAAAAAAATTTCAGTGTTAGATAGGCCATTTATCGGGGAAGGCTATGCTATATAACATTTATCGCGGTGAAACTACGGGCACAGCTAGTTACTTATAAGATGGGTCCTATTTTGGTCTGTCTGTGTAATGAATATGAAAGGCGAATAATGGTGCTTTTGGTGTTGAGTTTGAGAGTGTTCAAGGGTGAAAGCTACCCCTCCAGGGAGTGAGAGAGTGATGGATATGCATCTGTTATGTTCTATCCGTCGTCCTCCAGTTGAAAAGTGGAAAAATCGTTCAAGTATTTAGTATTCTCTTGTCTAATTCGCACTTTCTTTCTTTTCAGGTAATAATCTCGGATACGACGCATCCCCCCATTTGTTCGGAGGGTTAATTAGGGAGCGAAGGAGGGTCACGTAAAAAATTCATAGCTTTCATCCGCTTCTGCTATTGGCGATTTTCCGAAAAGACGTTTAATAGTTAAAACGTGACAAATGAAAGAGATTCCTTTTTTATTTATGTATTTATGTGACTGTCTTTACTAGTATATATCTTACTGTTAAATCGTATTTACTTACATACATACATACATAACATCACGCCCATAATCCCCGAAGGGGTAGGCAGAGTCGAACGGGCAGCAAGCCCCTTCAACCACATTCACCCAAAAATAAAGCCTGGCTGGGTTAGATGGAAAATTGTGAAAAAGCAGTGACAAGCGGCTAACCTGTCGCTTACACAATCACCCAAAACCCGATATACCATTAGTCGCCTTTTACGACATGCTAGGCAAGAACCACAGTTGGCACATTCTTTTTTTTTGTCCCAGATCAACATGGGCCAAGTCCCAGACCAACATGGGACTTGTATTTACTTTATAATAAAACAAACATGACCTGAGCAAATCATTAAGCAGTTAGAGACCCTGCCCACAGAACTAAACGTTGCGGGTTCTAATGTCGCTAGAAGTATTTATTTTTAGAAATGTTCTACCGAGAAGAAAACGGTAAAAGTATTAGTAGTTCCTCATTTCAGCGCTAAAATATACAAACACAGGTATTATCATTCCAGGTCCCATGTTGGTCCGTAAGTTAAAGAATTATACTAACTGTTGCTACTACCTAGTATGTCGTAAAAGGCGACGAATCGGGTATTGGGTTCATGATCATGTATGCCACGAGCTACTTTTCACAAATGTTTCACAATTTTTTATCAATATCAATTTTATTTTTGGCTGAGGAACCTTATCACTTCTTGGTCTCTGCCTTCCCTTCAGAGATTGCAGGCGTGAAGGTATGTAGGTATACAGCCTCGTTGGAGTGCTGATTATCAATAATGGAATATCGCCCATTGCTCGCCAAGCGGAATGTAGGGCAAATCCATGTTTAGTTTAAGTCGACGTGTGTTCGTAGTTGACACATACGTGCACACGAGGGCGTTAATAATTCACGGTGTTTTGCTGGGCGGGCCCGGCGCTCAGGGGAAACAGGTTGATATCACATTGGCCATATTAATGGCACGTTTTCAAATCTAATTGTCTTTTCTATACTAATATTATAAAGAGGAATGATTTGATTGTGTGTTTGTTTGTATTGAACAGGCTCCGAAACTACTGGATCGATTTGAAAAATTTTTTCGCCAATAGAAAGCTACTTTATCAGCGCGTAACATAGGCTATATTTTATCCCCGTATTCCTACGGGAACGGGAACTATGCGGGTGAAACCGCGGGATGTTGCTAGTTTATAGATAAATAGCTCTTGCCCACTGCTCCGCCGAGTAGTTAACAGTAGAATGGGATTAGATATTAGGCATACAATATTTTGCCGGTGCGAGCGTAGCTCAAGGTTCGGGTTCAAATCCAGGTCCGTACATCTAGATTTTTCAAAGCTATGTATAGATTTATATACCATTGAAATGGTGACATCGTGATAAAATCTCCACATTCTAAACTAAAATCTAATTTAGAGGGTTCGCTTCACTATGGAAAGACAAATAGCGGTCTATTCACTTGAATGTAATAACTCGCTACATATGTAAGAAGTCGGGCAGTATCTAAAACATTAAGTACATAAATTCAGCACCACTAAACAACCCTGTTATATACAAGTAAAGCTTCGTGCTAGCTTATAATAAGGCTAGATTACTAGAAAACGCTGGAAATTATTGTACACGCTAACGTTTTCGCAATTATAGTGGGGCTTACATACCTATATGTATATATTATGTATGTATATAGGGTTGCATGCAGCACGAAGCGAACCTGACCTTGTTTTATCTATCTGATCGCAGAACGCTTAGTGTATGCGTTTGTGGCAACATCTATTTTCACAGTACCTTAATACATACATAGTGATGACACTATATACCTGCCTATATCCCTGCTTATATACTATCACGTTTCACTGTGGACACGACGGTCGTGTATTAACAGAAGGTGATGTTAGGAGTCATAAAAACCGTAGAGCTTGTATGAAAAGGGTCATGAATGTTAAAGAGGCGAGTGAGGTGTGTAAGGATCGTGCCATGCGTTCGGTTCTCTCTGCCTACCCCGCTAGGGAAGTGGCGTGAAGTTTAGTTAGTTAGTTAGTTGGTATAAATAGATATTTTACTCAAAAAACCCTCAACTCGCACTTATTCGCACATCATACCGTGGTAAAAAAGTTTTTAAGTCTGACGAAATACGTAATTTTGGGATCTTGGTAACCTAGATTTGCGTACAGATTTTTTTAATGATAGAATAAAGTGCAAATAATATTTTGTAGTATAAAAAAAATACGTTATAAGGGACTTTTTACACATGCATATTATATGCATATGTATTGCACAGATACTTAAACCACAATCACAAAATCCCAACACTCGATACACAGTGGCCTTTTACAACATGCAAGGTAAGGAACACAGTTTAATAAATAATAAAAAAATTAATGCACCAGATGACACACCAATTTCCTAGTTTCAAACTAAGCTTATAAGCTTGTGATGGCTATGAACGGATAGACATACTTAAATTCGTTTATAAACACCCATGACTCGGGTAAAAATGTCCATGTTCATCACACGAAACTTTGCCCTTCGCTGGATATGAACCCGCGACCCTGGGTTTCGTAGCCAAAGTCTATGACCATTTGATCAACGGGCCTGTCATTACATTATTACACCTTACATACACACATATACATATGATTTTTGAGTTAATGACCCAGACCAACACGGTGTCCAATCATCGATACGTTAGACGAACTCGTTAGTAATCACGTATCGTAAAATCCCCGTGACTCGTAACGGGGTATTATCAGGAATCAATTACCCTAGTTGATTGGCTGATCTCTAGGGACGGGCAGAAAATTTCATCCATAACCGAAACTGAAGTGAAACTAAGACTTAACAGCTTTTCTATCTCCATCGATAAAGTAGAACCTTTACATTATTAGCGACTGACGAATTAGGTGAAGTCTACATGAATAAATATATCTACGAATATGTAAATAAATTAATAAATAGTGTATATTTGTTTCAGCCACATCGTTAGTGTACGTACGTACGTACAGTAACGTTATGTTCATTGTGTTTTCCTGGGTTTTACGATGCGCATTTTTTTATTTTCAACCATGCTTTATTTATGTCTCGTGTTCATACTACAGTCAGCATTTATTTTGAGATTTAAAATAAAATATATATAAAAAGTATTTCAAATGATACACTCGATGTTTTTTTTTATAAAACAATAAACGATGTTGTTATATTTCTTTAGACTGAATTTGACTTAAACCCCGAGTTAAACATTAAACCGAAACTTTGGTCAACTACAGCGGTGCGAGCTCGGGTGTCTTTAAAATATTAATCTAGATTATATTTCTTTATTTTGATTTTGACCAGCCCTCTAAGCGTTCCTAGTTTGGGTTAGACATTATCGGTTACAAGGTCCGCTTATTTTAACAAATAACTAAAACTTCGTACACCACTATCGGCGCGACCTCGGCGGCTTCAGCGGACCAATTATTCCACGCAATCAAGACCCGACTACTGGCAAATTGACTTTTCAATGGTACATCTTGAGCGAACAACGTGAGTGCTACAGACACGGTTGACTAAGTAATGTACTTACTTACACATGTTCAATGATATTGTTATTTTCATTACGGTATTTAGCTACCTAAGTATTCCCTTGATGTTATTTTTGAAGTTATCGCAAATATTTCGAGTATGTCAGTTCAAAATAAACAAAGATGCACGAAAAAAAAGGGTATTGAAAATCCGAGAACGGAGCGTTACGAAAATATTATATTAACGAAAATATTATATACGAATATATTATTATATATATACAAAAATATTAATGCGCCGGGTAAATAGCTAGTACTTAAATGAATATGAATTAGACTCGTGTGGTGGATTACAGTAATGAGGTAGAAATACTTTGATATATACTTTTTGACTTAGATATAGCTTACATCCAGGTGTCTATTTCATATGTAGAACTAACGGGACGCATTCTGTAGTGAGCTGCATGATCACTGCATGATTATTTGTTGGTCGGCTTGACTATTAATAATTAAGACTCACAAAAATTATAATAAACTAAATAATAATTTCATTACATCCAACTAACTAAGTAACTAAACTTCACGCTACTTCCCTAGCGGGGTAGGCATTAATTGCATCTTATTTGTAAAACCTTACAAATATATGTTACTGTACAATGTAGTTACCATACCATTGCCATTAGTCATCCTTTTCTCTTAGTCGTTTACAGCCCCTTTAAGCCCTCAAAGCTATCTAGCTAACTTACTAACTAAACTTCACGCCACTTCCCTAGCGGGGTAGGCAGAGAGAACCGAACACATGGCACGATCCTTACACACCTCACTCGCCTCTTTAACAATCATGACCCTTTTCATACAAGCCCTACGGTTTTTATGACTCCTAACATCACCTTCTGTTAATACACGACCAATCCCTCTTTTACACAAAAAAGCATTATGGCTCGACCTTGACATGAAGCTAGGCCTTGCGGCATCAAGTTACCTAAGTTAGCTTAAAGTAAATGCTTCTGTGAGGTCACTCAACGCATTACGACGCAATAGTTATACTACGGGCACGCAAAATGATACTTAATTTTAAACACTAATTGAGCTTAGGGCTGTGCGCCAACCATCTTGGTATAGGAGGGGTTGGTCGGCGGTTTGGTCTGCTAAAGTTTTATTAGGTTTTAAATTCAATTTAAAACCATACTCGCCGGAAGACAACGAAGCGTTTGTAACTTCGTGAGCTTTTTAAATACCATTATAAATATTTTTATACTGATTTTTTTTAATGAAAATATTTGATCCCTGTTTCGGTTTTTGTATATACTAAAAATGACCTTATATATATGTAATATTAAAATTAAACAAAGTTTATTTTATTGTTAACGATGTAGTCGCTTCTAACAATAATGAAAAAAGAGATGTTCAGGGTTCGAATCCCGCTAGGCGCAAATGTTTCTTGTGATGAACATGGACATTTGTACTCGAGTCATGGATGTTTATAAACGTATTTAAGTATGTCTATCCGTTCACCTAGTATCCATAGCACAAGCATAAGCTTAGTTTGGGACTAGGGAATTGGTGTGTCAGTCTGAAGAATTTATTATTTATTTAATTTATTTATTTATTAAAAAGGTTAGGCACCACTGTGGTATAGCGTCCATAATTAGACACCCTCATTCCCAAGGGCGTGATCAGAATATACAGGCCACGAGGTAGTTAGAGGCTCTGGGCACGAAACTATAGGCCGCAGGTTGGGATTCCGCGGGAGGCAAATGTTCGTGTGACGAACAAAGTCATTTTCCCACGGATCATAGATGGTTAAAAACGTCTTCATGTGTATCTATCCGTTGTTGAAGTGTAGATCATCTACACCCACCGATAGTTAACATCCTCAGTTATGAAGACTGAGACATCCGTTGCCTTAATCCATAGCATACAAATGTACCTTTAGATTTGAGCGAAAGAATTAATGAGTAGCACGGACTAGTAAAGATTAAGGACTCCACACACATTGACTTAAGCGCTCCAAAGGTAGGTATCCGTAAGTCTCACTCACACATGTATAAGAGTGGCTTCAAGCTGTAGTATGACAGCGCGGAGTACTGCTTTTTCTACCAGTCCGTGGTGTGTAGTGCACAATAATTATCCGGATAAAAAAATTAAGTGTCTGATTATGAACTATTCTTTTTTCTTTTTTTTTTTTTTTTTTTTTTTTTTTTTTTTTTTTTTTTTCTCGCCTGGCAACCCTGCGCGGTAAACGTCAATTCGCCGGCTCATATCTTAATTAGCTAATTAAAATAGTTTTAAGTGTCTTTGTACATTAAAAATAAGGTTTTTAGTGAAGTGTCGTTAAAAATCATAAGGATTATTGTACGCAAGTCTGTACGTGCAGTATTACGAGTTATTTTAGACTTAATTCCGACCGCCGGCCGGCTGTCAAAGTGTCATCAAGAAAATTCAAAACAACGGATTTAAACCGGGGGAGTATTCTTTTTAATAACATTTATTCCAATCATCTTGTAATATAATATATATTATACAATACAATATACCTTAGTATAGCTTTTAACAATAGATACATTTTGAATTAATAAACCTTAAATAGGTTATCTTGAGTCCCAACTATCTCTAAAGTTGTTTACATTTACATCTTACGTACTGTCATACTTCGTTTATTGTCTAATGTTACACTAGCCCCATATGAATGAGACGATTCTTTAACAAGATTTGTCAAATTCTAATGTAAAAGGCCTCTGTTGTGTCTCACTTTGCTTAACATAAAGTAAAGCAATAGCTGATGATAGACAACTCTTTGGCTGTATACACTATAAACATACATAACACCTGTAGGCTAACCTGCATTTGACAATATAGCTGTGGAATTTATCTAATATAATCTATTTGAATAATTTTGTATACATGTAGATAAGTTATCATATTAAATCTACCCACATAATAAATAAATGACCCAACTAGTTAATTTTAATTAAATCTTAGAACAGATAAAATTCTTGTTATTGTTATTATTATTTATCTTATAATAATTCAGTCAGCCCTATAGCCATTCAATAAAATTATTAAAATTCTCATTAGTTTGTTAGATTTTTAAACAGATTAAATTCAATTATTTTTGATTTATTTTTGCACATTGTGCTTATATATACCCAAAATCTTTCAGAAATGACCAGCCACACATACCCGAAGATGATGACACGTAAAGCCACTACTCAGGACCTTGAATTGAAACTGAAACACGCACTTCAGGAAATAAAGGAACTGAAGAATGACAATAGCCAACTCCTCAAAGAACGCGAAGAATATGAAGATGAATCTTTGAAAGTGGTTAATTTAAACACCCAATTGAAGTGTGAACTGGCTGATCTTCATGCCCATCTCACAGACGTGCTTGCTGAACGGGACCAATTGCTCGGAACAATCAACAGTTTTGATCAATGCAGCAATACCTATGAGCGGGCCTTGGGGCGCATTCAGGAGCTCGAGGTGGAGCTGCGCGACGCAAACAGGACCATACAGCAGTATGAAGAAGACTCTCGGCGTCAAGAGGCTACTCACACCCACAGCCTGTATGAAGAGTTGATTGGGTCACCGGCTGGGCATCTGATTGTACAGGATCACAATTTATGTTTTTACCCTAATGATGCAAACACATCTATAAGGCAGTCTGAGGAGGTCATCTGTAGCCAACAAACCTCACATACCCATCGCCTATATGAGGAGCTGATTGAGTCGCCAGCAGATACGGACATCACCAAAAAAAATACTGCTTCTAGAGTTAGGCTTAGTAAAAATAAGTTTAAGAAATATGTTAGAATTAGCAAATTTATTGAAAGATGCAATATGTTATTGAAAAAGCAAAAATGTTTCAAGAAGAATATTGCGCTCAGAAAACAACGTTTAGATTTGATAGACAGTCTGGAATTGTATAGTTACAAGCTCAATCAAAGTAGACTAAAATATGACAATGACACACAGGAGTTGCAGGCTGACATCTCACGATTGCACAGGTCCCTTGAGCTTATGACCGACAGATACAAGTCTGCTCGAGCCCAAATAAATGAACACATACAAGCTGTCAACACACTTGTGGACCGGTGCAGCTGTAATCAAAGCGCTGATCCTTCTGATCAGCACAGTGTAGATGTTGTCCAGCAACCCTTGTGTGACGTATTAACACCGTTGACACCTATAAATGATAATGTTTTAATGTTTTCTGACGATATAGGAGTTGGCTATGGATCCCTATTAAATAAAATGTTAAATTGTAATGTTTTAAATTTCTGCATGCCAGACGCTCCTCTAGGTGAGATATGTAAACGTGTGCTTAATAGTAATTTTAATATATATTCTACAATTATAATAATGATAGGTAATGTTAAAACTAGTAAAAAAGACATTATTAAGGGGTTTTCTCTTCTGTCAGAACTCCCTGTAAAAAGAATTTATTTATGCGCATTACCTTTTTATAAATTTTATTCATCTTCTCAAAATGATAGTATTCATAAATTGAATACATTGTTATACAATTTGACTAGTCATAATGACAAATTTGTGTTTTTTGACACAAATAAATTTATTCCTAATAATATGTTGACTGGCAAAACTTTTTATTTGCCTTTTAAAATTAAAAAACAACTGGCTAATTTATTAGCCTATAATATTAATAATATTAATTGTATATATCGGACCTTGGAACTCGTTCCAAATCATTTAAATTTACATCTAAGACAATAGAGGACACCTCTAGCGTTAGTAGAATATCTAGTTTAGAGACAATAGGGAAGTCCAATATTTTAAATATTGTTCATCAAAATATTCAGGGCTTCTCCGGCAAAGAATTAGAAATGGAACTAGGTCTTAACCAAATGGATATACAGGTTTTATGTTTGACCGTGCATTGGTTGAGGAAGAGTGAGCTACTAATTAATATTGAAAATTATACACTCATTAGTTCGTTCACAAGAAAATCAGCTATCAGAGGCGGGTCACTTATACTATTAAACAATAATTTAAAAGGTAAAGAGCGTAAAGACATAGTGGCACTTTCAACTGAACGAACTATTGAAATATCATGTGCAGAGCTTGAACAGTTCATTATTGTCTGTATTTATAGGCCTCCGTCTGGTAATTATCACACTTTTGAGTCTATTATGGATGAGGTATTGAAAAAAATATGTAATTGTAATAAAAAGATCATTATATGTGGCGATTTTAATGTAAATATTTTAGATACATCTCCAAATTCAATTATGTTTTTAAACTTGTTTAAAAGCTATAACTTACATGAGCTGTTTACCCAGCCTACTAGAATTACCTCTACATCTGCCACCTGTATTGATAATATTTTCTGTAATTGCAATGTAATTGATAGGTCAATAATTAATTTCATTAATTCTGACCATAGCGGACAGATTGTTAGCTTGGAGCACTATGCTGTCACGACTTCATCTACTTTCAGTTGTAGACCAATCACAGCACATCGACTAGATACATTTAGGAAAAATATAGTCAATAGAGTCTCGTTGTTAAAGTTTAGGGGTGTGGATATTAATGATTCATATAACATGTTATTCAATGTAATTGAAAAAGAATTTGTAAGGATTTTTACCAAGAAAAAAGTCACTATTAATAATTCTAAAACAAAATTTAGTGACTGGGCCACTACAGGTATTTTCACTAGTAGACGAAAGCTATTCGATTTGTATAATGATAAAGCAAATTCGAATGACCCTAAATTAATCGAATATGTCAGAAATTATTCCAAATTATTCAAAAAAGTGTGTGCAGTAGCAAAATCAAACTATCTCAAGCATAAGATTTCTAATTCTAGTGACAAAATTAAAGCTACTTGGAATATTATCAACAAAGAGACTTGTAAAAACAAAATACAAAATCACAAGTTCTCTCTAAACATTGATAATAGATGTCTACATTCAGATGGGGAAGTGGCAGAAGCTTTTGAATCATATTTTTCTAATATCCCGACTGCAACTACTCGTTCATTAGATTCCAACCCACACCTTGCAAATAGCATCCTGAAATCTAGTGTAGAAGAATGCAATACTCCTTTTAGTTTTCATCATGTTAATGATAAGGTAATTTTAAATACTTTCATAAGTTTAAATTTTAAGAAAATCGAAGATCTATGGGGCGTTTCGATACATATACTAAGACATATAATACAATGTATTGCCCCTATCTTGTCAAATATTTTTAATAAATGTGTTGATATGGGTCAATTTCCTTACTTAATGAAACATAGTAAAGTTATTCCTTTATTTAAATCAGGTGACAAAAGTGACCCATCTAAATCTAATTATAGACCAATTTCTATCCTGCCAGCACTGAGTAAAATCTTTGAAAAAATTATATTTAGTCAATTAATATGTCACCTTAGAGTCAACAATTTATTACATAGCAATCAGTATGGATTTACCAAAGGGAAATCCACTACTGACGCAGGAGTGGCACTTACAAAACACATTATCGAAGCTTGGGAAAGAAAACAGGATGCTGTTGGAATATTCTGTGATTTGTCGAAGGCATTCGATTGCGTTGACCACCAAACTTTACTAATGAAGCTACGTCATTATGGTGTATATGGGAACTCACTTAGTCTGCTGAAGTCTTATTTATCTGATAGGCTTCAAATAGTGAGTGTAAATGGTACAAACTCTTCTGGTGCCCCATTATCGATGGGAGTACCCCAGGGCTCAATATTGGGACCTCTGCTTTTTCTTTTATACATTAATGATCTCCCTTATTTTGCAAAGGATTTATGTGAGATAGTTTTATTTGCTGATGATACTTCCCTGATTTTTAAAATTGATAGACAAAAGGAATTTGTTGACGATGTAAATAACGCTCTCTCACGAGTACTATATTGGTTTTCTACCAACAACCTACTACTTAATGCAAAAAAAACAAAATGTGTTAAGTTTTCAATGCCAAACACAAGGCAAGTTAATATACAAATCACTATGAACAATGAAGCAATTGATGTAGTTAACTCAACTGTATTTCTTGGAATCACCTTAGACGCTAAATTGCAATGGGGTTCCCATATTGCGGCCTTGGCAGGAAGACTTAGTTCGGCTGCATATGCAGTCAGGAAAATACGACAATTAACAGATGTTGAAACAGCAAGATTGGTGTATTTCAGTTATTTTCATAGCGTAATGTCATATGGTCTGCTGCTGTGGGGATCTGCGGCTAATATACAAACTATTTTTGTATTGCAGAAAAGGGCCGTTAGAGCCATATACGGCCTTAGACCACGTGACTCTCTTAGAGATATTTTTAAAGAAATTAACATTTTAACAATTGCATCACAATTTATTTTAGATTGTATTATGTATATATATAAAAACATTGACCAATTTCCTAAGAAGTCAAACACTCATAGTTTTAATACTAGAAATAAACACAAACTTGCTGTTCCAAACCATAGACTCCAGAAGAGTGGTAATTCATTTATTGGTCTTAGTATTAAAATATTTAATAAACTTCCAGAAAGTCTACTAGCATTACCTTTACATAAGTTCAAATTGTGCATTAAAGCGTTCTTAATGAAAAAGGGCTATTATAAGTTTGAAGACTTCCTAAATGATAAGCATTTATGTTTAACTTCATAATGAAGTGTTCACCTGCAGTGTTGTTACCTAATAAGTACCTATAGAATATTAAGCACGAAATTGTAAATCTTTGCATTTAAAAGAGTAACTATCGAGTTTCTTGCCGGTTTATTCTCGATAGATTCTACCTTCCGAACCGGTGGTAATCCTTTTTTCTGTTTAAATTGACTATTTATAAGTGCTTTTTTGAAGCCTATATAAATAAAGAGATTTTGAATTTGAATTTGAATTTGAACCAAAATAAAAATCGACTACAAAAAACGCCCGCAAATAAATGTTTATGAAAAAAACACGAAAATAAGGTTTTATAAAAAAAAACACAAAAAAGAACTTACCTAAATGGCTATTTATAAACCTAAACACTAAAAAGTATAAAATAAATTCTTCCGACTGCTTAGATAAAAGTTTTTAACTTCAACATGTATTAAATATTTACAAATAAATTAGTTCATTTTGGAGTCGGTGTTATTTTTTTTTTAACATTAAAATCAGACTGCGACACAGATTGTGATAAACACCGTGATGGTTGTCGTTTTGTTCGGACAAAATATCACTTGGTACATCTTTGCGTCATTTCGAAATCTGTAAATGCAGCTGAGTGGTTTAAATATCGTTACTGGGTCAAATCAATACACACAATAAAATTGATTGAGACGCGTAGCCATTGTTATTGATAGATAATAATGAGCTACATATATCAGCGGAGTAAAAGCTCAATGGCGAGGATGCGCATGAGGTGAGTTGGTCTAGACCTGGGCACGTATGAAGGATTTTGATTTTTAAATCTTAGTACTTCTTTGTACCACTGGCTCAGTGGTGAGAGAACATGTCATAAGGATACCTACATATTTAATAACTAAATAAATAATAAATGACTGGCTCGAAGGCGCATTCGGTAGTGACCCTGCCCCATGCGTCAAGAGTTGTGGATTCCATTCCCACCCAGGACAAACATTCGTATGGTGAATACTTGTGTTTGTTCTGTGTCTGGGTGTTAATATCCAATATTTAAGTAAGTATATATATTTGTAATACCACTGTTGATTCTGATATCCGTAACACAAGTGCTTAAGCTACTTACCACGGAGTCAGATCAATGTATATGATATAATCGGATATTTAATAAGTTCTCCAGACTGAAACTAGGGAAGTGATGTGTCACTTCCCTAGTTCCAAACTAAGCTTATAAGCACAAGTGGATACTAGGTGAACGGATAGACATACTTAAATACTTTTATAAATATCAATGACTCGATTACAAATGTCACCAAGCGAAACATTTGCCCCTAGCGGGATTCGAAACCGCGGCTCTTGGTTTTGTGGCCAGGGTCTCTGACCACTCGATCAACGGGTCAGTCAAACTATGAAATATGTATTATGTCCTGTATTTAAATGTACATTATGTACAAATGGTTTCCTCTCGGCGTTTTCCGATCAAGTGGTATAACATGAACCTCTAATAAAATATTAATATTTGAAAAATATTCGTATTTTATTAGAGGTTACGTACGTAGCTACCTAGGTACGTAACTATGTTAGACCACCGCTCAATGATAATGAAGCGAATGTTATTAGAGTTTAACCTAATTAAGTACGTTAACTTAATAAGTGTACTTACTTCTAAATTAAAGTTCCCGACGATGTCTACAAATGTCGCCACAAGTCGAAATAAAAAAACTCCATCCAAAAATACCGCAATTTCTTATGAAAATTTCTTATCTCTCGCCTTGCTCGCTGGTCTAGCATTATTATTGTCTTCCTTTCCTGCTTTTAAGGATTTTGGGTAGGGTTTCCAGATATAGGTTCATCATTTTTGGGACAATACGTGGGGTACGAATACGGGCGAAAAAAAATATGAAATAATTATCTATTTTCAAATATTTTCATGATTTTGTACATAAACATAGCTTGCAATCGGGGTACGTATCTAGAGTACAGTATCTATTTGTAACAAGATATAAAAAAATGGTATTGGTATTCAATATACGTGCAATGCCTGAACGCGGAATAAAACACAAATTTCGAATACCTAGCCATTTTTTTTATTAAAGAAAGCTGCATATCCAAATAAGCAAGACGCACAATTCCGGGGCGATCCCGAATTACTCGGTTATCCGGCTACCCTAGTTTTGGGTAAACCGGGTCGTTGAGCACCAAAGAGGTTATTTTGTAGGCACCTGGGAACGTCTGTAAATAATAATTACGCGTTGATTACCCCGTTTCGGCGAAAGCTAACAATAATTAAGAAGTTAGCTGCTAACTGCAATTGGACCCTTTTGGAATGTTTACAAAGTACCGATTACTTTAACCTGGAATTCAGATTATTTAAATAACAATTAGCTGTAGAAATTAGCGTTTGATACGAAGCACCGGATATTCAAACTTTTATGAGCATCCATGACTGGAGTACAAATGACTGTATTATAAGAACATTTACCCTTAGCAGGTTATAGGTAGTTACATACATACATACATAACACCACGCTCATAATCCGTAGGCAGAGTCGAAAGGGCAGCAAGCCCCTTCAACCACATTCAGCCAAAAATAGAGCCGGGCTGGGTTAGATGGAAAGTTTTGAAAAAGCAGTGACAAGCGGCTAACCTGTCGCCTACACAATCACACACCCAAAATCCGGTATACCATTAGTCGCTTTTTACTACATGCTAGGCAAGAACCACAGTTGGCATATTCTTTTTAAGTCCCAGACCAACATGGGACAGTGGGCTGGGTTGGATGGAAAGATGTGAAAAGGTATAGGTAGTTGACATGGGAATTTCAATTCACACGGCCTCTTTTCGATCTTTCTGGACCAAACACATTTAAAGAATTGAGTTAACACACCCGCACAGTGAATTAAGTTAGCGCAATTGGAATGTACACATTATTCTTAACCAATTTCAAAATATAGATGTATGTATGTATGTATGTATGACTGCTGCGTTGGTCTAGTGGTAGCATGCACCGCTTAAAGACCAAGAGGTGCCGAGTTCAAATCCCGCGTCAAACCAAGAGTTTGTGATTGGTTATTTCAGTATTGAAATTACTCGGAACAGTCCGGAGTCAGGAAGTTGGCGACTTAATCATCCCCGTGCCTCGGAAAGCACGTTAAGCCGTTGGTCCTGCGCCTGACCTCTCACCGGTCAAGTCGAATTGCCGTCTGACCGGACTATGAGAGTGAAGGAATAGAGAGTGCACCTGTGTTTGCGCACACATTTGTGCACTATAAGTAATATCTACTGCGCGAATGGCTAATCCTCGTTGAGATTGGCCGCCGTGACCGATATCGGTTAGGAGGACATTATTATTATTATTATAAAGTATAATATGATGATTGATTTATTGAAAATAACACCTTCTCAGCTTTTGTTCGTCCACCACTGGATATGTGATAATCAATTTATTTAATTTTTTTTTGCTCTTGCTTCAGTAATTAACTCACGTATACATGCAAATTCCTACTTCAAAAGATTAAAACTATAAAACTTCACTTTTAATGGGCGGCGCACCCCAAAATTGAGTTATGTAAAAAGTTTTTACAAGAGCCGTTGGTGAGTTTAAAGGCTCTTTGATGGTACCTTGTCGCAGTAATTGCTTCTTGACCAGTTTATCTTGACCTCTGGTCCTCAGCTATTATCGACCAATAAATAGGTACTTTGACTAGCAGGAGATATATGTCTGGTTGTGGAATACATATTTTTTATGTGAATAAGGAATGCAATACAATAACATGTACTTAGTTTAAATGGTTCGTAACTAAATATTTTCTTAGTAGGCTTGTCTAAAAAAATGTATTTAGTCAGCCGTCAGATTACAAAAAAAAAATATCCTATATCTATTTTTACTAAGCAAGAAAAAAAAGGTTCTCTCTGCCTACCCCGCTAGGGAAGTGGCGTGAAGTTTAGTTAGTTAGTTAGTTAAGAAAAAAAATTTCGAGGTTACAGTGCATTAAAATTTTACGTGTAATTGCAACAAGAACAAGAACTTTGAATTCAATGTATCTTCGTAAATGTTTATTTACTTGATAAAGCTAAAAATATGTGTTCACTATTTTTGATAATAACACTGACAGACTAAATCATTAATATTTTTTCAAACTTAGGAAACTTCCCCATTGCAACCCTTGGATGATGAAAGCCAGAACCTGATGGGTCCAGTTAAGCTGGTGGTCGTAGCGTTCAAATATTTAGTTTTGTTTTACACAGTAGCCAAGTTTTGGGTGGAATTCTTAGGGTATTTTTAAGCGCGTGGGCGCATGGCACGGTTAATTAAACATAAATAATAGATTGGGGCAATGTCATGTATGTATATTTGACTAGACCGTATTATCTACAAGTAATATGGGTAGTTCCTAGACTTAAACCCCCCACTAAGTTGGTTTTACGCTAAAAGTTGGAACCAAGGAAGGCTACTTTTTAAACCCTGAATTTATGGATCCTGCCGGTTGGATTATAGACTTCCGCTGATACAGGCCACGCCGGTGGTGCTTGTGGGCCGAAGTTAGTATATTAAAATACATTAGATATGTACTTATTGTTGAATTAAAAAAATATATATAATCTCCCTCCTTTATTGGAGTTGTCAAAAACAATCACCAAATTGTTGTTCAGCAGCCCATCACGACCCTACTCCCGTTAAACTCTCAGGATAATTACGTTCCTCATCACATATGGGGAAAAGATGGGTGACCAGCTTGTCGGGCGGATTAAAGAAGGTCTCTCAAACCACCATGTTTTAACTGTCAGGTATATGTTTCTCGTAATCCGATTAAAGCGGAGATTAACCGGTTATTTCGGGGTGTGAATTAGCGGAGCGGATACGTTCCCGTGAATTATGCGGAGCGGAGAAACGCAAAGGTTAAGCGGAGCTTAATTTGTGGTCGGCGGACGCCGGCTTCGCAAGGGCTGGATTAGTTGTGCATACTTCATTTGCTAATAATGAAGACTTGTTGTGATAGTGACGTAGGTACATCAGCTGGAAATCTTTGAATTATATATATTTTTTTCTATATATGCATATTAGCCTAAAAAGTACATACAGTATAAATAACTAAAGTAAAACTAAAGTATAGATGTAAAATAAAAAATTCTTTTTTTCCTGTCTGTTTGTCCCGGCTTAACTCTGAAACGGTCAAACCGCTTTTAGCGGAACTTTCACTAGCAAATATTTGGTGGGATAAGGAGTAACTTGGGCTCGCAATAAGCAGGTAAAGTCTTTGAAACTTGAATCCCGTGATGGATAAGTTATTTACATACCTACCTATAAGTTTATTCGATGCGTTAGTCTTTCGCCCTTGTTTTACGTGTTCAAGTGTCAATGTGAGGTATTCTCGACTAATGATTCTCAAATCAGAAATAACTTTTCTAGCTTAGTTTGTACATCCATACATTCATATTATCACGTCCATAATTCTCGTAGGGATAGGCAGAGTCAAAGCCAAATATTCAGCTAAAAACAAAACTGGGCTGGGTTAGATGGAAAATTGTGAAAAGGTAGTGACAAGTGGCTAGCCCGTCGCCTATACAATCACACACGTAAAACTCGATATACCATTAGTCGCCTTCTACAACATGCTAGGCAAGATGCATAGTTGGCACATTATTTTTAAGTCCCAGACCGAAATGGAACAATGAGGGTTTTCAAAAATACAAAAACCGCCAGATGGCACGCGGGAGTCACGTGGTCTTATCACTGTCACTATTGGCTCTTAGTTGACAGCATGTCAGTTTGTTCTGAAAACATACCAATGAGGTGGGTGACAAGACCGTACGTCACAGTTATGCCATCTATGTGATGTTTTAATTCAAAAATCCCTCATTGTTAAAATTTTTATCATTGAGGATGAAGATACATTTATTTGTTCGAACATTTTAATTGACAGTTTTTGTAGGTTAAGTCTTGACAAGCTTTTGTATTTAAAGTTAATACTATATGTTACTAAGAGTGGAATCTCTGTACTTTCAACAAAGAAACGTTCCAACGAAACTTATCCGAATGTTTTCTTCTACAACTTAATAAAATTCACTCTTGTATTTTCATTGCAACGGTCCGCTTTAAACTTTTATCTTTCCTGCACTTAACAAAGAGAACAGACCTTTGTAGACACTCGGGACATTTATATAAGGTAACTAATTACTCTCTTTTCATTTAACGTTTGCTATTTAGTTTTAAACTTGATACCGACTTCAAATGGTGTTTAATCTTAAAACAGAATTCTCGAATTAGATGTGGATGTGGTTTTGAACAGATTTCACAGTCTTGTGTGGGGTTGTATAGTTTGAGTGCTTTTTTATTTAAAACTAGCCGTGAACCAGACTAGACTAGACTTAGTATGCGCAGGATCAGGACAAAAATATATAATTTTTTTGCGCGAACTATAATATTAAAAAAAGTAGCCTAAGTTACTCCATATATCGCCTCTGAAAAAGTCTTAAAATATCCGTGAAATGAAATTTCAGAGATAAGCCTGAACAGACATACAGGCAAACACTTAAAGAACAGTGTTTTTTTTGTTATAAGTATTGTATATCTATATCTTGAGCGGTGGTAGCTCAATGGTAAGGACACGCGCCTCTTAACCGAGGAGTGCGGGTTCAAACCCCGGCATGTACCTCTAGATTTTGAAAAATCTATGTACATATTTATACCACTAGCTCGACGGTGAGGGAAAACATCGTGATGAAACCTACAAATTCAAACAACTTTGAATTTGTAACCATGATCCAAAAATTGTCTGGTTCCCCTATCTTAGGGTTACGAAGGTCAGATCGGCAGTCGCTTCAATGTAATTACCAGACTCGCTTCATCCTGGATCATGGTCTAAGCGGACCCCGTCTAAGCACGGGACATAACGCTAGGAAGATGATGAAGTATTGTATATCCTACTAATATTATAAATGCGAAAGTTTGTTTGTGTATGGATGTTTATTACTCTTTCACGCAAAAACTACTAAATGGATTTTAATGAAACTTTACAATAATATAGCTTATACACCCGAATAACATATAAGCTATGTTTTATCGACGTACCACGCGAGCAAAGCCGCCGGCAGAAGCTAGTGTAATATGCGTTAGTTAACAAGCTGTTATTTTGACAATACAACCAAGCATTCTCATTTCATTTATCTGGTTGGACAAATGCACTATAGGGGGTTCTACAAAAGAGTTGTACCTTATTACTCAATTTCCTATTCATCAACAGATAAGAATATGCTTGTATGAAAGGACTTATGAATGTAGAAGAAGCGAAAGGTATGTGTCAGGATCGTTGCAAATGGAAGGATGTGATCTCTGCCTACCCTATGAAAAAATGCGTGGCTTATGTATATGTATGTTATAAGAATATGCATCGAAGTATGTCGTTCGCACATGGATATATCTTCGTCTTTTGCTGTCTCGTACCCATTGCACAAGCATATTTGATTAGTACGAGGATAGAGATTTGATATGATCAATTTATGAACAACTAGCTTCTGCCCGCGGCTGTGCTCGCGTGGTACGTCGATAAAACATCATTATTTTATAGTTTCATTAAAATCCATTCAGTAGTTTTTGCGTGGAAGAGTAACAAACATCCATACATTCAAAAAAACTTTCGCATTTATAAGTAATATTAGTAGGATTAAGTCTACTACAACGACGCTATCATACAGACTGAAGGATTTATTAATTTTACGGGATAAAAAGTATCCATGCAAGTATCCATCCAAATTGCATCACAATCAATAAAGTGTAGATGTGAAAATTTAACAGACACTCTTCTATACAATAGAGTAGTTGAATCTGTCCTATGCCTATACATTATTAAGGATTTAAAAAAATTGCAACAATGAACAAAGCGATTGCATAAAATAACACTCAATTATAAACTCTACCGCTTTAGTAATAAGGATCTGTAGCGCAAAGCAAATGTCAAATAAAGTACGAGTTTTAAATTAACGTGTTCATCCTCATTTGTGCGGAACACCCGCTATAAATTGCCTTCTGGCAGCTTTATAAAGGCGGGTATAATTTTTGTGGCTAACAGGGCCTAAATAATGTTTCGCTTTTGTGTCGGGGCTAGTGATGGGACGTGGGAGTCTCGCCGGATATGTATCCGAACTCATACGGATATATGTTATTTTTGTCACTGCAAGTCACTGACAGGATAAGGAAAATGTGATTTTTAAGAGAGAACCTTAAAGGAGACCCTTACGAGATATATGGCCGAGCCAGATATTTTGACTAAGGTGTAAAGTTTGTGAAATTAAGGCTTGCAAAATTAGGACGTGTAAATTTAGAAGCTTGTCTCTACATGAGATCTCATAATTTTTTGACAGTGCGAGCCATATGATCTCGTCTTAGCAACATTTTACATGAAAATGCCTTTGGTGGGATTAAATTTTGTGAAACTTATGTACCTATCATTATATCGTAAACCCCGAAGATGATTTTTGACTGTCTTGACTTGACTGCCTTTTTAGTCTAGACGTAGCATGCGCTGCCTAAGGACCAAGAGGTCCCGGGTTCAAATCCCGGGTCTTCTTGGTCCTCTTGGTTGGAAAATTTGTCGCTGGGTATTTAAATATTAAAATTACTCACTAACAGTGCCTCGGAAAGCCGGTTAAGCCGTTAGTCCTGTGCCTGACCCCTATCCGGTCATATCGAACTGCCGTCTCACTAGATTATAAGACTGAAGAAATAGAATAGAATAGAATAGAATAAATAGAGAGCGCATCTGTGTTTGTGCACACACTTGTGCACTATAATATCTCCTGCTCAGATGGATAATCCTCGTTGAGATTGGCCGCTGTGACCGATATCGGTTAGAAGGACATTATTGTAATCCCCGAAGAAGCAGACACAGTTCAAGAAGCAATAAGTTCTATAAACAACATTTAGCCAAAATAAAACTAATTGGGTTTCATGTAAAACCGTGAAAACGTAATGATAAGTGGCTAGCTTCATAATAACAAACCAAACATAATAATATACTTAATAAATAACTCACTTTAGCAACCGGAATATTTTTTGGTTAAGATTAATATCCGTATTAATTCTAAGGTGGTAAAGTCCGTAACTATATCCGTGATCGTCAGTCCCTACCCTATTGGTGCAAGTTACACTGCACAACCCACATTCCCGGTAAATCCGAGTCAGGTATTAGATGCTGTAAAACAGCTCACCTGAGATACGCGAAATTGTGTTGTTACCTTGTAACTCAACCGATTTCATTCGAATTGGTTCGCTGAGTTCGCTAGAAATTTGCTGTCTTTTTGAAAGATGGAGCAGTAATATAATACATTCGATCAATTGCCTTTGACTCCGAGTCCAATCAAATCAAACTGAACATTTCTCAACCAATCATAATCTTGCGATAAAACCAATAAATGTAGTATTTAGTGTAGCCAATTGTATTTGTAAGATATTGTTTTGCCGTAATTTCTCAAAGATATTAGTCACATTGCCATTTTATTGGGTATTCTATGGTCAAAACAGAGCCCGACTAGGATGAGGAAGAACCGTCAGAATGTTTTATAGTTTAACTTTGGGATCTTAAAAGAAGGTGATGTTAGGAGTCATAAAAACTGTAGAGCTTGTATGAAAAAGGATTATGAATGTTGAAGAGGCGAGTGAGGTGTGTAAGGATCGTACTATATGGCGTTCGGTTCTCTCTGCCTACCCCGCTAGGGAAGTGGCGTGAAGTTTAGTTAGTTTTTAGTTATTTCTATGGTCAAAACAGAGCCCGACTAGGATGAGGAAGAACCGTCAGAAAGTTTTTTAGTTTAACTTTGGGATCTTAAAAGAAGGTATTAGAAATAGTAGAGGTGTCGCGCTGAAAAAGTGATATTTTAATTCTGATTTTAGGATAATCAAAAGCTACTACGAAAATCCGCATTTTGTCTATAAATCTAACATGTTAAAATAATGCCAATCCAAATGTTGAACTGGACAAAGGCACGAAACAGACCGGAATGGCGTTCTGTGATGTCGGAGGCCAACACCCACTTCGGGTTGTTGAGCCAGCGGAGTAAGTAAGTAAGTAAGAAAATGTTGAACCGGGGAAAAAAATGTACACCGTTTTTCTTGTTGCTTTCACTAGCAAGTCGTAAAAGCGACTAATGGTGAATTGGCTATTGGATTTCTGATCATGTAGGCGACGAGTATGCCACTTTTTATAACTTTTTACAATTCTATCTAATTCTACTTTATTTTATTATAGGCTAAATGTGGTTAAGGGACCGTACTGACTCTTAGATTTTTCTACCTATTTATTC